>QRBJ01000089.1:0-37069 GCA_003709865.1 Chaetothyriales sp. CBS 132003
CTCTCTCTCTCTCTCTCTCTCTCTCTCTCTCTCTCTCTCTCTCTCTCCCTCTCTCTCTCTCTCTCTCTCTCTCTCTCCCTCTCTCTCTCTCTCTCTCTGTCTCTCCCTCTCCCTCTCTCTCCCTCTCTCCCTCCCTCTCCCTCTCTCCCCCAACTGTCCAGTGCTCTCAGGCTCTAAAGTCTTCATCACCGCTCATCTCGTCGTCTAGAAAGTCGTCTTCGTTGTATTGATCCTGTGACGGCCGTTGATCACTTAGGGTCAGCTCGACAACGCCGCACGTGCCATGACCCGCACCTGTCGCACTAGGCTCGGCGAGGGAAGAAGCTGGGGAAGGAGCATCGGTCGTGTCGAGGTCCTCCTCAAGACGATCCTGCATCTCCTTCAGTCTTCCCGACCTTCTCCCCGTCCTTGCATCTGCAGTTTGATGCCTACCGAGCTGGCTCTCCGCTGGCCTTGTCCGAACGGGTAGGTGCCACCCCTGCGGCTCTTTCCTGCACAGGAATATCTCCGTGAGCTTGGTCATCCACTTGTGGCGCATTTGCGCGCGATCCCGCCACCCAACATCTTTGACAATGGCTTTGATGCTTAGCCGCCGCAGGCGCAACAGGTCTGGCGCCGCCTCCACCAGGCTTGTAAAGAAGGCCTCGGCCTCTGCAGCCGAGAACTGCCGGAGATAGTCGAGGTCGACATTGACAAGAGTCGAAGGCCATGTAGGCTGGCCGTTTGGAAGCAATTCATCATACAGAGGCTCTCGGTCGCAGTATGACGACGGATCGATGTATGAAAGATCAATGTAGAGATGCTGAAGTCGCGGGCAAAATGATTTTAGATAGGGCATGAACCCCAGCGACATGGTCTGGTTTCCAATGAGATGGAGACGCACAAGGGAAGACCCACGCGCGGAGAGATACGAGACCACGCCCTCGGACGTTAGACTCGAGCAATTCGTAATCTCGAGATGCCGAAGGCCGGTGGGGAGGTTGCCCATCACCGTCTTGTTGAGTATATCACAGTGGCGGAAGGTCAGGCATGTGAGAGACAGCAGAGGGCAGACGCCGGCAAGGAAGACGTCTGTAAGGCGTTGCACATCGGCATCCGTGTGTTTTTCGGGGTAGGTGATGTTGACGAAGCTGAGATTCGTAAGGCCGACAAACGGGGCTTGGCTGTGCGCTTCCCGCATCGTAGTCAGAGCTTCGACCGGGCTTGCAAACCGACCATTCCACTCAAACGAAGTGAGCTTGATGTTGTGGCGACCAAGCATTGCAGCCAAGTCTTTGGGATACGACCATTTAGGGCCCTTCATGGCATTTGGCTGTGCCCACACAAGCGTCGACAGGTCGTCATGATTGTGGTACAGTCGCAGTCTCTGCAGCAGAGGCGTGCACGCGATCAGGTCTTCTAGCTTGATGCCACTCTTGTTGATGAGTAAATTCTTGACCTCGATTTCTAAGCATCTGACCATGCGACTGTACTTGGTACTCGCCCCGGCCCGGTCTTTCTGTAAATGCCTGATAAAGCGATGTGCTCGATCAGACGGATACAGAGGGGGGGAGAAGAGCAGCGCCGACGAGCAAGCGTCGTGAAATGACCGGCACAGAAGCGACATCTCTAGCAGCCAGCCAATCGAGCCAGTCGACCTGGAGGCTTGGCCATAGAGCGGATATGCGGCAAATTGCATAATGTTCAATAGAACGTGGTATGGGAGCGTTTGCCATGGTGGAATGTGGCGTGTGGGCGTGTGGGCCGCGGGTACGGACTTGCCTTCCGGTAGCACATTGTTCGCCTTCCTCTTCTTAAACAGCTCAAACACTGGCTTGGATCTGGAAGAGCGTGTAAGGTGTAGCCTGCGCTTGCGCTCGGAATCTGATGCACTGCTGGTGACTAGTCTGCTCTGCCTCACCTGCTGCCCCTGCTGCACCCGCTGCACCCGCTGCACCTGCCGCACCTGCTGCACCTGCTGCGCCTTCTCATCCGGCCCACCGTCGTCATCTTCGAAATCACCTGCAAGCGAGTCATCGCTCTCTTCTCGGTACGATAGGCCGGGCCGAGTGAGGCGAGATTGGCGGGCCGGTTGCGATCTCGGTGGTGTGGACAGGTGGATGTCGTAGTCGTCGTCGTCGTCGTCGTCTTCCGTATACCGGATGCGCTTTGTCCTATGAGACTTTCTCCGGCCGGACGTGCTCGCCATAGGCTATTCGACTGCGCAAGGGAGTGCGCATGCAGTCAAATCCCGACGGCCGAGCCAGAAATACGTGTACGTGGGCTGCGCACCTATGTCATCTCGCATCGACGCTGGACCCGGCATGCAGGCGCTTAGCCTAATTCGGCCTAGAGAGCCATGGGTCTGGCTTGGCAATTTGGCTTGGCGGCCTGGCTTGGCGGCCTGGCTTGGCATCGCTATGCCATCACTATCCTGTCAAGGTGGATTCTAGAATGAACCTCCAGAATGCATGCAGATGAGCCGGATTTCAAAGTGAGGGGGCCAGGTGGTGCATCAAAGTGGTTTAGCTACGTTATATACAGTCACTCTCTCCCACACTGGCTCACAGTCTAAACTGTCAGGCCGATATCCTCGGCAAATGGAAGCGTGAACAAGTCTCCCACTGTCGCTACCGACGCTTTCGCGTCCAGCAGAGTCTTGGCTGCCTGCAGAAGTGTCAGTAAATTAAATTTGCCACTCCGGCGTCGATGAAGGGGGCACATACCGCCGTGACTTTCTCTACAGACACACTGTCGATCGAAGCGCCGACTTGGTCGATCTCGTAGGCTTTGCCTCCGCTAATCAACGCATTTCCAGTTGCTTCCAGCACTGCCTGTGCAGACTGGCCAGATTCAAAGGCTTCGAACTTGGCCAGCGCAACGGCCTTCTTCACCTCGTCTTCGCTGACCTCGCCTGCAGCAACCTTTTTGATTGCGTCGACCGCGGCCTTGCTTGCCTTCGCAATGTCTGCAGCCTTGCCGCTGATGCTAATGGACAGCAGGCCGGCGTCAGAGTACCCATGGTTGACTGTGCTGATGTGCGTGCCGGGGAATTCCGACGCAACTTTGGCGAGCAGGGAAAAGCCAGGTGACCACTTGATCGAAGACTGTCCGCCAAGCAGCTGCGCCAAGACCGCGATTTCTGGCTTGTACGAACTACCAGAGGCGTATGAAGCAGTGCCGGGAAAGCCGAGGACAATGGCATTGCCCGATCCATGGGCAATGCGCTCCTCGCCACCATAGTATTTCGAAGCTGTCGAATCCAGCTTGGCCGCCCCGGCTCCAGTCTCGTCAAAGAACTCTCTCACCCACTTTGCCACCTCAGAATCGGCAGCCCCGTTCGCGACGACAGCAATGTTGGCACGAGCGTAGGCCGCATCCGAGAAGTCGGCCACTCCAGCCGCGTCCAGATACTTGGAAAGCAGAGCAGGAGAAGTGGGCGAGAGCGCCTCGCCGAGACCACGGTGGAAGGCGAGGCTGTGCAGAGAGTTGATCGCAATCTCAGACGGCTTGGTCAGGAGACTCTGCTGAGCAAGCTTGATGACATGAAGCACTTCTTCGCTGAGCTCGTGTCCTTCCTTCCGTTAGCAAACCGCCGTGGCCGCCGTTCTGCCAACCTTACTTGTGTATCTTGTTTTCGAGATGACCTCGGCAAGCAGCTCGGCAAAGTATGGCAGGTCCTCCTTGAGGAATTTGGTCTGCAGAACCACGTTCTCCCTCGTGTGATATGCCTCGGCCTTGCCGCCAAGCAGCTCAATCTCTCGCGTTATTCTGAGCGCCGATCGCTTCGTGGTAGACTGCGGCCTGATTAGCAACCGTAGCTCCTGACGCCGGCCTCGACCCACCTTGAACGCGAACTTCTCCAGGGCGTCCGAGTAGCCGGGGAACGGCTGGTATCTCGTGCCGGCCTTGGACACAATGGCCAGAGTTGTAGTAGGCCCGGACACGTCTCTGCTTGCATATTTGACCCCATGCGCCTCGCCAGTCTGGTATTGGAAGCTCCGGGAAGCTGTGGCCGCCAGTCCCCTCCTCGGCGAAGCGGCCGCTCGAAGCGGCTGTTGAGAGGCTCGCAGGCACTGACGCCCCAGCGCAGCAGGAGATGCCATCACGGCGAAGGAGCTAGAAGGGTGGGCGGTGATTGGGAAGAATGGTGTCGCAGGCACAGGCGTCGAAGCTCTCAAAATGCTTGCATTGAATCACACCAACGTCCATTGGCGCGGACCCGCCAAGCCAAAGTGGGTCTGGATGGCCGGCGATTTGGCTCACTGGAGCCGGCGCTGCCAAGAAGGCGGTGCTAAGTACAAAATCTCATTGTTAACTCTGCTCTCACATCCACCAGCCATCACACGCCCCAGGCAGGCAAAGGCTGTGTGATATTGTGGAACATGTATGGCACAGAAGACCCTCGACGGCAATAACAGCTGTTGCCGGTTGTGAAAATCTTGACATGTCTGAGGTTGATTGTCTGTCCATATCAATCAAATGGGCTTGAACTAACTAACCTGTGCCAAAGCATTTGAACCAGCTCACGTGGCTGATCGTCGAGGATCTCCATGGCAGCTTTCTCGCAGTAAGTTAGAGCCTCAGCATTCTGGGGCTCAAGGTCTAAGCCGGGCGACACAGCACATCTTCAAACAACTTCTTCATTATGGACGTCTCTCCCATTTCCAGACAGCCCAGTACTGCCACTTGCCTTTAAAGCAGGTCAAGACAGGACTCGCAGCGTTGATACAACTCCGACTTGTCCATCACTATACAACGTATAAGGGCCTCTCCACTTACGAGGCAGAGGTCGATGCCGCTTATGACCTCGTCAGAATCGGCAAAGTCACAACCTTGGCCAATACACGACTGGGCCCTCTAGGTGGCAAAATCGTTGAGGAGATTGCACTGCAGGGCTCGCTTCCAGCAAGCCAAATTGCGGCCAGGATCAACGACGCTCTCCCGGACGGCGAAAAAGTCTCGGCTCTCAAGATCAGCCGAACGCTCGCGGCTCTGACAGCAGATGGGTTTTTGAGAAGCATTCGACCCGCCCACCTGCACATTCTCCATGATGCCGAGCAAGATATCGATTTCGAGCTTGGTCAACGCCTCGCCACTAACTCAAAGACCAAGGGTAAGAAAGCTCAGCAGGAACATGCAATCCTCGTCAAGACCGAGATGGAGAGGCGCCTCGATTACCGCGTAAACGCTCAATGCTTTGACGACTTGGGAGAGAACGAGACCGGGCCAGCCACAAAGAATCGGGACGAGATACACCTCTGTATCGATTTCAACGTTGTGGTGCGCTACCTCCGTGAAGTTCAAGTCTCGCGCATTGTCGAAAAGGCATTGAGTCCTGCAGCAGCAAGAGTGGCTCGTGCCGTCATAGAGCAGATTGATTTTGCATCCCCACTGCCTGATCATTTGACAGATCCACTTCGACTGCCGACGTCTCAGACCTTGACCTTTTCGAGGCTCCGGGATAGTTTGGCTCGCACTGCCCGCCCTCCTACCTCCAACGGGACTGGCCACTCGAATGGCCACGTGTCCGAGAGTGCATTGTCTAACGGCATCGATCATGAAGAAGATGCTGGAATGGACCGCTCGAGTTTTGAAACCTCCCTTTCTCTGATTTCCGAGGGTCCTTTTCCCTTCCTATTCCGAGATTCTCTCACCTCGACTTGGAATGTCGATGCCCTTCGAGTGTCTCGATGGCTCCGTGACAAAGAGATCGATACTCTGATCAATCAACGAGTCGGCACAATAGGTCTGCGTGTGAAGCGAATGCTTGTCGACAAGGGAAAGCTCGAGGAGAAACATCTTCAAGAGCTAGGTCTTTTTGTTGCAAAGGAACTCCGCCAGACACTAGCACAACTCGCAACCTGGGGTATGGTAGAGCTTCAAGAAGTGCCTCGAGAGCCTCAGCGACAACCAAACCGTACCATGTTCTTGTGGTTCTTTGACCACGAGAGAGCCAAGAAGGCGATGCTTGGAGACTTATACAAGACAATGGCCCGACTCTTCCAAGTTTTACACAGAGGCCGCGAAATTCTCAAAGGCACTTTGGAGAAGATAGCAAGGGCAGGTGATGAATGTGAGCCGGAAGAATACCTCATTGGAGAAGAGAGGGCCGCATTCCTGCATTGGCGCCGGAAGGAGATGTGGCTAGTGGGTGAAATCCATCGGCTAGATGATTCCGTCACACTGCTCAGAGATGTGTGAATGAATGACATTGAAGATCGCCTGCTTACCCCCCGTCGGCCTCAGCCATACGTTCAAGTGTGGCGGCTGGCCTCTCCACGATGGCCAGTATCTTGTCAAAAGATGCATGACTATGGCGGTATACTTTGACAAGGACTGGTTCAGCCATAGCGACCACGCCCTCAATTCCTGACCATTTTCCCAAAGGGGGGGGACAGTAAGCAAGTTCTGAGCTCTATCGCACCGAGCGCCGAAAACCTCAAGGACTCGGCTCAGCTCAGCTCAGTGCCACACCTTCGGATTCTGCGACGCTTCACTACTCTATCAGATGGCTTTCCAGAAGAACAATCAAGGGCCCTTCTGGTTTTGGCAGGTTGCAAAGGCACTCAAGTGGTGCCTGCAGTCGACCCGGCCGCATTGGGACCGGCATACACCTCACCATTGGACCACCTTGAGATATGATCGGCTGAAGCAGAACTAGAACCGGCCAGGTGTCTTCGTTCGATGGTTGCATGCCGCTGGGCAATAATGATGATAGTGGGTTTTTTATTGGGACGATTGTCATGTTCCAAAGCCACATCATTTTGAGCGCGCACCTGGGTACCCGCTCTGATCTGGAACACGCTACCTTCACGCCCTCTGTCCAACTTTTATTCACTTTGAAATTGAGTCTATGAAGGTTCTGAGACCCGCTTCTCTTAAACCACTGTCGCCTCTCATCTCGCATCTTCCTTCGTCTCTTGCCATTTCGAGCACCTTGTTGGGGTCTTTGACACTCTACAAAGGTCTTCCCTGACTCTGGAGATCTGCCACGGCTTTAAGGGCAGAACAGCACCCACCTTGATCGAGTCTAGCCAGTGGAAGAACGTTGTTTCAGAACAATAGATTGCCTGCATTCACTGTCTGTACCGATCTGACCACTGTCTTCCTAGTGGGGGTCGACTTAAACCTGCACGATCTCCTACTTTCTCTCGACGTCTTTCTCCCACAAGCTATTCTTCAGCGCACATCGTCCGTCATCATGCGCTCGGATGAGCGTCCAACCACACGCACCCTTGTGCGATGGAATGGTGGGTTGCAAGCTCTTTTGCTGTTGTCTTGGCCGCTAACTGTCGTAGACGACCTCGACAAGAGCATTCTTCTCTTCATCAACTATGCTTGCGCCGAGGCGGGCATCAAAATACCCTGTTAGTCTGTGGTTCCAAAGAGAGAGCTTTCATCATCTAATTAACCTGATCAAGTTGCCAGAGTTGCCGAACTCATGGGTCCTCGCTTCTCGGAAGGCGCGATCGTCCAACACATTGCCAAAGTACGCAGTAAGATGCAAGACGAGAAGGAGAAGACCAATCCGGAGCTACTGGTGCCGCCGCCAAATAAGAGAGGTTCGGTTACGAAACCAGCATCTGCCATGTGCTACGCCAATACCAGGCAGCGCAACACCAGCGATTTTTCCGATCTAACGTACGAATCAAACATCAAGTCGAAGCGCGTGAAAGTCAAACGGGAACTTGAACAAGACCATGGCGACCGTGATGCCGACTACGAATGGCGCAGCAGGGAGACGTCTTCAGTCAAGAAGTGCAAGAAGATTATTCCCGGCAAGCAGCCACAAGATATATTGACACTCCGCTACTCCAGGGCGAAACCAGTGGCTGATGACGACTCTGAGGACGCTTGCTCTCCGATGTCAACTCCAGCAAGACCCAGACGAGGCACCAAGGCTAATTATGCCAGCGTGGTAGATGGCATGAGTGACAATGAGGAATCAGGTACTGAAGATCTCATTCATGGTGAATGCAGTAAGCCTGGCCTTGATCCCCAGCTCTCGGTGCGGAACCCATCAAGCTCCCGCAAAGAGTTCTCTCCAAATGTTTGTACCTTGCAAAGGAACCCTAGCTTCCCAACCACATTCGAAATGGATCCTACAGCTCCAGACATGCCTAATGCTGGTTTGATGCCACCATATCTTCTAAATAGTATTGGAGGTGGTTGGGGACTTCCTTTGGTATGTGGATCTATTGCTGAATATATTGCTCCCTTGCTTACAGACACAGCTTCCTCACCAGCATAAGCCTGACCCATTCACGGACTTCAAATTCAATCCCAGTGGTTTCTCGGCTCATCCAGGTTTCGCCTTTGGCATACCAACTGACATTCCCGCCCGTGAATATGGGAGTCTCAGTCACGCCTCGGTAGACCAGCGAACCACTCTACTACCTCCTTTCACGCCTATTCCTCGGCCCACAACAAGCAACACTTCTATTACAACATTGGCCCCAGGCACAATGCCAATGGTTGATACTACTGGTGCCGGCAACTCTATTTCTAGATATGATGACTCCCCGATGTTGGATGGCACTAATTGGGGTACGATTCACCAGTTTGAGGATGATAGACTACCCTCTCCCAACTACTCGGACTTTCTCGACTTCGATCACAACAGTGATACCTGAACAGAAGGCTATCCTGAGGCAACTGTACTTCCAGCACTCTCATATGAGCAGGAAGAGCAGCACTTGATGCAATACTCCACCCACCCCTTGAAACCATAGCGATGGATAAGTTGATAAGCTGCCTAAGATCACTCAAACAGTTGAAGTAATAGGTCAGGCCTAGGGGGCATGGGAAGGAATGTCTTTGAGACAACACGGCGGGAGTGAACTCGGCCACGAGCCTGAGGAAGCTCTGAGCTATCACGCTCTGAGTTATCACGCTCGGTAGAGATCAAAGATACCGCTCTGGATGACAGGACACAATAATCGCTCCGTAGCCAAGACTGCAGATACGCCGAAATTCACAGAATAGCCACGTCTGGGGTCACACAAACATTTAAACTGCAGCGTCTCCCTCAAATACAAAGAGATTGATCGGATATTGGAGGCTATCGGAGCGGCAACTTTGCCGAGCGAGAACAACTTCCGTCAATACTGCCTGTGAACATCCTTTCCAACACGCTTCGGCATTGGTGCGTCGGCTTGTGTTTGTGCCTCCTGCAGTGCCATGGATGCGTGGCTACTTGATTTTGACCACGGCTAGACACATCTTCACCAAGCCCTCAGGTGGCTTCCGCCCGCGACATGCCTCGCCCTGCCCGCCGGGCCGTGACCCATCCCCGCGAGGGCGAGGCAAACACGCCTACCAGGCAGGCGACGGCAAATGCCATCACCGCTGCCATTCCGCCTTTCATGCTTGACACGCCACCCCACGCACCGTTTGTGACAACTCCAGTGCCTCCGTCGAACTATCCTAGCCATTCAATCGTTCCCGAACAGAACGCTCGCCGCCAAGCACTGGGACAGCAGCAAACACCGACAGCAAATGGGCACCATGATCCTGGCAGTTCACAAGCATCTACCAGCGTTGCCATGCCTGAGAGCGGGAATCACGACGATAGATCGTTGGTTGAAGCGAACCAGATGCCTGAGGAGCTCAAGGAGCTGGAAGGCCTCCGAGACATCTCTTCCCTCGCGACATGGACCCTCTCATCCGCCAAGCCTGGCTGTGCCCTCCCACAACTTCGGCATCCCAGTCCCAACCATTTCTGGCAAAGCGATGGACCGCAACCGCACACTCTAACTCTCCATTTCTTCAAGCTTGTAGCGATTGTGAAGATGAGGATCTACTTAGACTTTGAGCTGGACGAGTCGTACACGCCCACAAAAATCAAGTTTTATGCAGGCATGTCGGAAGGCGGGCTTGTCGAGTTCGGGTCGTGGCAGGTGATGGAGATAATTGATCCCGAGACAGGAGAGGCGAGGAGCACGATCGAAGATGTGAAAGGGTGGATTGATGTTCCTTTGGAAGGGGTGGGGGGCCGGGAATCTCGGTATCATGAAGCTGTGGATGAGTCGATAGGTGAAGACATTGATGAAGACACCGCTCCGGGCGATGTACTGAAGGCCATGGTGGTGCAGGTGAGAATCTGTGAGAACCACCAAAACGGTAAGGATACACATGTTCGAGGTTTCCAGGTTTTTGCTCGAGATGAGCAAACTGCGACGACAACACGAAAGCGCAGGAAAGGGGGACAAGCGTCCAAAGACAAGTCAAGGATTGAAATGGAGATTGCTGTGCTGCAACCAGCTGAATGGATGCGCGATCCAGAGATCCGTTGATCCGTTGATCCAGCCGAGAGCCGCTCATGAAAGTTGGGAATTACTTCAGATGACGGCTTCCCTCGGCTCCTTGGTTTGACACAGTCTGTTGCCATGGCTACGCATCCTCCTGATCACCGTCGCCCAAAGCCCATCGTTTTTTCAATCTTCTTCATCCTACAACTCTGTCCAGGCAATGTGCTACAACTCTGGAACAATTCGCGAGTCTGGCAATATTGAGGAAGGCACGACCCCAGCGTCGGCATAAATCGGCTCCATTGGACTCCGCCGAACATTCTTCCTGCGCAAAGTAGCGGCAGAATCTGAATCTGTCCAGTGCCACACGATGGACTCATTCAATCAGACTGCCATTGCTTTCCCGGCCAGACTATTACCCGATATCGGGACAATACCCTTTGTACAAGCAGTCACCGTCTTGGTTGTCCTTTCAGTCGTCATAGCAAGCACTGTCTACGCTGCCTGCTTCTTCTGCCGGACACCGACCTCTTCGCCCAAGCGCATACCGGCGGCTCTCGGGGCCATGGCAGCTGTACTACTTTACTGCTTTCTAGCCGATAGGACGGCGGCGTTTCAAAGGTCAGAAAAGCTCGTCGACGAGACCGCATTCACCTACCTTTGCCTCTTGGCCCTAGCATCTGGCGCAGCAACTGTCCGCCTCAATTGTCGTGTCAAGTCTATCAACGACAAATCGCAGGACGATCAGGCTTTTGATCTACTCCCTCGGCAGCAGACGGAGGAGTGGAAGGGGTGGATGCAAATTGCCATCCTGCTCTATCACTACTTCGGAATGTCACGCATCCTTCATGTGTACCGGCTCATTCGAATCTTGGTGGGATCATATCTCTTTCTGACAGGATACGGCCACACCGTTTACCTGTTGCGGACAAATGACTTCTCCCTTTATAGAGTCGTCGGTGTGGTGACTCGGCTCAATCTGCTGGCATCTCTCCTGCCGTTCGTAATGGGGTCCAAATACGACATGTACTACTTTCCAGCATTGTCAACGTTTTGGTTCCTGATCACATGGGCAGTGGTGCCAAGAACAGATGGGACGCTTCCGTGGCACACAATTTTAATGCGCATTCTATTCGCCGTATTCTCCATTGAACTGCTCTTGAGCATGCCCACAGTCTGGCATAACTGTGCCTATCTCATACGCGCTGCCGGAGGAGTCGACTTGGACACTAGAGAGTTCCTCTTCAGGCTGTCTTTGGACAGATTTGTTCCATATGTCGGAATTCTTACTGCCTGTGCAAATGAGCATCTTCGACGATCTATGCGGCCCGCCTGCTGGTCGCGGCAGTTCAATCAGATTGCTGTGGTTGCTGGTCTCTGCCTCGTTGCCGCCTACCTCCTCTTCCTGCCTACAGTTGAGAGCAAAGAAGAGTCCAATCGTTACCACCCTGTCATGGAAACAGTTCCTATTATAGCCTTTGTCCTTGTCAGGAATAGCCACCCGGCTCTTCGCAAATGTCATAGCCGGCTGTTCTCATGGGTCGGTCGGCATTCTCTGGAGACGTTTGTCCTTCAATATCACATCTGGCTAGCCGCAGACGCGAAGAAAATCCTCTCCATCTCGTGGGGCGGTATGGCGGTAGCCCCTCCGGTGGCGGGAACCAGCAGTTGGATAGAGCGGTGTTTGATTACGGCCTTATTCCTCCTTGCCTCTTACTGGGTGAGCTGGTCGACTTCTATTTTGACCACCTGGCTGGTCGGTCCTAGGGAATCTGTGCATTCAGACCGAGGTTTCCTCCCACCCTTTCGCACCTGCAATTGGTCAAATCCCGACGCCGCAGGTGCATGGGAGCGAATCCCCCGAATGGGCCTCAAACACAGATTTATGCTCCTGGTTCTCCTCTTGTGGCTCCTCAACGTAATATGGTGAGACTGGAGGGACCAAGAGAATCTTCAAACACAGAATGCTCATTCTACGCTGCGATACTCGAAACAGGTTGTCATGGTCCATGCCATGGACCATGAATGAAACTCCGTGGACAGGACTGTCAACATCTCTCCTGGTTTCTTCGCTTGCTCTCCTCCCGTTTCTGCGCGCCTATCTCTGTATCTCATCCTGTGCATTATCGGTGATTCCCCACCGCAACCAGCTCGTCAGCTTCCATTGTCTATCATTTGAGCTTGTACACCAATAGCAGTTATTTCACCGGGGTTTATACATCACACTACACCTTTGTCGCGAGCAGTCACGTTGGAGCGGTGTATGATTCCGAATGCAGTGTCAACTCACGTGAGACCCCGTGCGCCGTTAATATTATCCCCGGCACCTCGGCTTCGGCATCGGGCCCCGACCAAGGTCCTTTGGATAAGATTTCTATGCCCTCACCAAGGACTCGTTCGCACTCTGTCCCACTAGTCCTCTCGATCCGCCATGCCAGTGTCCGAAATCCTCCTCCTCCGGCACGGGCACAGGCTGGCTTGGACGCTGGATCCAAGCACAGGTATATACGGCTCTACACACGTGTTCCCCACACGACTGCCAGCAGACCCTCCACTCGCCTCGCACGGTGTCCAGCAAGCGGAAGAAACGGGCTTGTTCTTGGCCGAGAAGTTGTTTGAAGCAGCTGCGTCAGACCGGTTAAGGATATATAGCAGCCTATTCTATAGATGCTTGGAAACACTGCGGCCGACTGTGCGGCTGCTACAAGCCAAACTAGATGGGTCCAACAGCGGCCCGAGGAGGCAAGTCCTGGTTCGTGGGGAGCGCGGGATGGGTGAGTGGTTTGGCCGGGCATGGTTCACACATCCTAGCCCGGCGACGCCACAGAGACTGAAGGCAGACTTCTTTCCGTGGCTGGATGACAAGTATGAGTCAATGCTAATACCGGATGAGAAGGGTGAACGGATAGAGGAATTGCACAAGCGCCTTTCTGTGGCGCTGGAACTGCTGATCAATGACGTTGATGAGGAGTACGCATCACAGGGTAGAGGCGAGGAAGAGGTGACTGTGCTCATCTGCGGCCATGCGGCGCAGATTATTGCGACAGGGAGAGCTTTGACAGGCTTGGTGCCGGACGACTACGATGAAGAGGACTTCCGATGCTACACCTGCGGCATATCCAGATTTGTGAGGCGGCAGCCACCAACGGGAGACGGTGTACTGGGTGCATGGGACTGCGTTGGCAACAGTGACTGCACACATCTGAGTCAGGGAGCAGAGAGAGGGTGGCACTTTCATGGCGACGAGAGCTTTGATTCGTATGGCCCCAGTGGTGCAGGCGGGGTCAGCACGTCGAATTGGGGAGTGGTGGCGGAAGGGGGGAAGGCGAAACAGGCAGCAGGTGGGCAGGCGAAACGGGCAGCAGCAAAGCTTTGAGACACCAAAAGATAGAAGACCTGAAAGACGCAGAACAGAGATCTAGAGTCAGAGAGAGGAAATAATAGAGAGAGACCAATACAGTGAGGGTGATATTTTGATACCGTGGTAGGAAAACCTACAGCAGTCGGACGCCAATTAATGATATTAGTAGTTAAGAGTAGTTAATAGTACTAACTAGTTACATAGAGACCGGATATATTGACCCCTCCGCCGCCCGCCCGCTTAGCTTGGAGCTACAAAATTACGCTGCACCTTGGAGACGTGAGGTGCAGCGTTGACCGCAACCTCAAAACGCTCGCCATCTTCTTGCCACAGCTCTTCTTTGCATGCGACTTTGCGCAGTCGCAACCGCTCACACGGCAATGCGTGTGTGATATGGCGAGGTCCACACAGAGCCAGGAACGCCATGTCTCCCGGCGGCAAGCCGCTGCCCTCTTGTCCTGAGCAGTACGGCAAGCTCATCTCTAGCCTCGTGAGCGAGCTGGGCGCGCAAAGACTACGGCCGAGGCAGCCTCGTCGCTACTTCCACGACTACTTCATTACGCACCTGCCCTCTTCGTCGCTGCATCCTGACTCGCGGTCGGTGACTGGACTGGCCCACAAGCTCCCAAGACAAGACTCGACCCCGCACACGCCGGATGGCAAATCTGCACCGGCTGCTCATCCCTCGATCTCGCGGGATACCACCGTTGTGCGCATACCGCTGGTTTCTGCCAAACACCACTACGGTGCTGCCGTGTCGAGAGGCAGGCGACCGTACAATGAAGACGCCCACCAAGCCGGCGTCATAGAGGTCCCGGCGTTTGCCAAGAAACCGCCAGCCTCTGTCAGGGTGACAAAGGTCGCGGGCGAGAGCGTGGGGGGGGAGAGTGCGAGCGGTGATCCGCAAGTCTTCTACTTTGGTATCTTTGACGGCCACGGCGGCGCAGAATGCAGCGCATTCTTACGTGAGCGCCTCCACAGCTATATTGAGAAGACTGCCGACGAGTTTGGCTTTCAGTCCACCCTGCAGAGAGCAGGCCATGGCCGCGCTTCTCACAGCTCACACAGTGCTTCTCCCAGTCTGAGTGCTTCTCCCACTTCCAGCCCGGGTGCTTCTTCTTCTTCCAGCCCGGGTGCTTCTTCTTCTTCTTCTTCCAGCCCGGGCACTTCTCCTTCTTCCAGTCCGAGTGCTTCTCCTGGCGCTCAAGAGGGCAGCACGACCAGCGGCACTGTGAAGGCTTTGGAGCAGGGCTTGGTAGCGGGCTGGAAGGACCTGGTCGGCGGCTACTTTAAACGCTTCAAGCCAGCCTACTTTTCGCTCTACGATGGCCACGGAGCACCCGACAAGAAGTCGGAGGTAGGCACAGCAACTGGCGGAAAAGGAGTGTCGGAGCCTGTGCGCTTCGAAGAAGTGCTGGCATACTCTTTCTTGAAGGCTGACTATGATTTCATCGCCGCACAGGCTGCCAAGAAAGACGGTGGGTCGTCGTACAGTGACAGCGCAGAACGGCCTCTTAACGATGGCGATATTCTGGACCAGCCGAACAAGCTGGCAGACCACATTGGCGGGCCGACCAGGTTCAAGGGTGGTAGCACATGCAGCGTGGTCATGGTATCGACGCCGTCTCCAGCGCCCTTCTGGCACCCTGCTACAACGTCGACGATGCTGGTGGCTCATGTAGGCGACACACGTGTGCTGATTTGCTCAACGTCAACCGGAGCTGCCATGCCTCTGACCAGTAATCATCATCCATCGTCGCCGGTCGAGGGCACCCGATTGCGTCGCTACGCCGCCACCTTTGTAACAGACTCGTTTGGCGAGGAGCGCATTTCTGGCCTAGCCAACACCCGAGCCTTCGGGGACATCAACTCAAAGCGCATCGGAGTGTCGGCTGAGCCCGAAATCAGGCGCATTGAGCTGGGCGTGGCCGAGTATTCCTTCCTTGTCCTGGTGTCGGACGGCGTGTCTGGCACTCTGAGTGACCAGGAGATCGTCGACATCGTCAAGGAAGCCAAAAACCCGGATCAGGCGGCCCGAAACGTGGTCGACTTTGCCACAGAAGTGTCGATGGATGGAGACAATACAACATGCATCGTCGTGAGACTCGGCGGTTGGGAGAGACGGCAGGAAGGCGGACACGGCAGTCTGGGCACCGCCGAGAGCCGGCGATTCAAGCGAGATACTGCGGCCGACCCAAGGAGCTCCAGACAGTGAGAAAGAGGAGTGTGCATGTAGATGGATAGACGACGGAAGAAATCGTCAAATTACTTAGTACATACATACTCTTGAGTGCTATGGTGACTGCAACCATGAACCATGTCACTGGCTCGCAGCGGCCGTGCGGGGCATATCTCACCTGGCCTCGTCCCAAGGCATTTCTTTTTTTAAACAAAGAAGGATATCGAGCTTATCATGAATGTAGTTTTGCCCGGCGCGCGCTCTTCTTGATAAGCGGAAAGTGACGGTTTTATGCTTTTGGCTTCCCAAATAGGTTGCAGCAATCTCCACGGCCAACCTCACAGCCACGTGCATTGTGGGTATCACTCTATCGGCGACGGTGGCGGCGGAAGCACCTGCCCACAGCTCCCACATCTAGACAGACACAAGTGTTGTGGATCCAGAGCCCGTGTTGAGACACACGCGACTGCCCTCGACTGCCGCGACTGCCTCGACTGCCTCGACTGCCTCGACTGCATCGATTGCCGCGACTGCCTCGATTGCCGCGACTGCCGCAACTAGCAACTGCCTCGACTGCAGTGCTTGCGCCGCCCACTCGCCTTTTGCGGGCTCATCAGCCAACTCCCGAGTGCGGCACAGCGCCGCCATGCCTGACACGCTCCAGCCAAACGGCCATGCGCACACGGCACAGAGACGGCTGAGCGTGACGGAGGCAATGGAGAAGCTGGACAAGTCGATCTACAAGCAGGAGAACATCTTCCTCTTCATTCCCAACATCATCGGTGAGCGTTCTGCCCCGTCCGGCCCGGCGTGGGCGTGTGTGCGGTGGTGAGCACCGATCATGGCCGCTCGATGCGTCGGCTGCTGAGCACTGGCGACTGACGACGGCTGACGACTGACGACGACTGACGACGACTGACGATGACTGACGACGACAACAGGCTACGTACGCATCGTGCTGGCATTTGCTTCGCTCTACTACATGCCCGTCCACCCTCGCACCTGCTCACTCCTCTACAGCATCTCCTGCCTTCTCGATGCTCTCGATGGCTTTGCCGCCCGGCGATACAACCAGTCCACCACCTTCGGCGCCGTCCTCGACATGGTGACTGATCGATGCACCACGGCATGCCTTCTGGTCTTCCTTGCCCAGGCCTTTCCGCGCTGGAGCATTGTTTTCCAGGTCCTGATCAGCCTGGACCTCGCCAGTCACTACATTCACATGTATGCCATGCTGCATTTGGGCGGCAGTGGCACCAGCCATAAGAAGGTGGACGAGAAGAGGAGCTGGATTCTCCATCTGTACTACACCAACAGGGTAAGCGCTGCTGTCACCGCTCTTATCAACGCCCGGCCGCGACCGCCGCGGCTGACTGGCTGACTGCTGACTGCTGACTTGCCCGCTGCCAGACCGTCCTCTTCATTTTCTGTGCGCTCAACGAACTCTTCTTCATCTCCCTCTACCTCCTCTCCTTCTCCTCTCCCTTGCTCTCCCCATCCCTGCTTCAACCAGACACCAGCGCTCCCGAATCCGCCCAGCCCGGCTCCCCTGCCTATCCCAAACTCTCCAGCCTCTTTCCCAACCCGTGGAGCGCGGGAGCCATGGAGGTCGCTCGCTCAAACAAGATTGATAGCACAATCCCCTGGATCCTGACCGGAATCACCTTCCCCGTCATGGTTGGCAAGCAAGTCATCAATGTCATCCAGATGCTCAATGCAAGCAAGATGCTCGGCGAGGCTGATTTGGCTGCGAGACGAGAGGCCAAGCTGGCGGCTGCCGCCAAGGACCAGTGATGGCCATCTCAGTCCTAGGAGGACCGGAGCGTCGCCTATGGTGCATGCACCCCCAAGTCGGTGCAATTCTTCATGTGCATGTTGATATGCATGTTCATGTGCGTGTTAATATGCATGTTCATGCGCGTGTTAATATGCATGTTCATGTGCGTGTTAATATGCATGTTCATGTGCGTGTTAACATGCATGTTCATGTGCGTGTTAATATGCATGTTCATGTGCGTGTTAATATGCATGTTCATGTGCCTGGCCAACGCATTCCTTGCACTTCACTCGGTGGATGGACAGCAGTTGCCACCCGCATCATTTCAGCTGGCACGGCCACCCTTATGCTTGACATGACAGGACTAAGCGAAGCCGACCAGAGCGCCAGATTTGACCCGTCGGCGCCCATCTCTACAATGACACCATCTAATTCAGCGTGTGCAGAGTACATCAGTCACATAGAGAACAGCGCATTGTTGTCTCAAACTAGAGCGCGCTCATACCAAATACGATACCGTGCCAGGACTACCCTTGAATTCCTTTACCATCATTCCAAGGCCTCAGAAGCCGTGGCCGGCCACCGGGCTTGTGACTGGAAGGCTACCAGCCACCACGGAAAGACAGGGACGAGCCAGAAGACAGGGACGGGCCAGATGTGACCAGATGAGAGGCAACAGGAGTTTCCAGGAGGTTTGAGTGTGACGCTGGGCACTACAACACTTTTGCCTCCCTCCTCGGATATGCCCGTGCCCAATGCAGCCAATATGCCCATTCCCAATGCAGCCCGCGCTCAAAGCAGTCAACCAAAGCCAGGAACTCGACGGTAAGCAATTCGCCCATGCATTAGCAGCCTCTCACATATCTCGCCACGGAAGATAAACCTTGTCTTTTGGGATTTGATCTGGCTTCACATGTAGATTGTCGAACCTGGGAACATGATTCTCGCTCTAATATGGAGCCGTCTAGGATGATGCTGTGAGGCCTGTCGTCTCGGATGCGATGCAGTGTAATGATTAATACAACAAATATCCTTGTGTGGTTTGAGTGTAGTCCTTGTCGAGCATCAAATGGTAGACAGCTTACACTCAGTTGGAGCGGCCTGGTAATCAGAGAGGAGGACTGTGGGGTGACGGCCCCGCACTCATCGGGATACTTGAGTTTTAAGCTTAAATTAAGCCTAATATTAATTAATGCGATGCTGCTGGCCAAAACGGGGTGCGGCCCAGGCAAAAAAAAAATCATCGCTTTCGAGGTTGAAGTATTATCGCGAGACGAGGCCCAGAGACTACACGTGGTCGTCGTATTATATTTACGAGAATATCTACACAATGGCTTCAGCCTACAAGTCAGCATCTCGCGCTGCAGATGATTCCGACTTTGAATCCATGTCCGGTGATGAGAGCAGCCGCACGCTCTCAGCACACGGCAGCAGTAAGGACGGTGAGGAGGAGGAGGAGGAGGACCACGAGCCATCGCACCCAATGTCCAAGTCGCCGCAGCCGCCGGTGGAGTTGAGGAATCGTATTTTGATGCTTACCAGCCGTGGCATTTCCTACAGGTACGAATGGCTGGCCATGTAGACAGAGCAAATGGGCTGACCGACCGTCTTTAGACACCGCCATCTGCTGAACGATCTGAGCAGTCTCCTGCCACATACATACAAAGACACCAAGCTTGACACCAAGTCTTCAAACCGGTACAATGTCACGCTCAACGGTCTTGCCGACTTGCATTCCTGCAACTACATCTTCTTCCTCGAAGCCCGCAAGCGCGGCCAGGATCTGTACCTCTGGCTCGCCGGCGCTCCCAACGGCCCAACCGTCAAATTCAGTGTGAGCAACATCCACACAATGGCCGAGCTAGACTTTGGCGGCAATTGCCTAAAGGGCGGCCGCGGCATCGTGGTCTTTGACAAGAGCTTCGACGACGGCATGCAAGGCTTTGAGCACAAGACACTTGTCCGAGAGATGCTGCGCTCAGTCTTCTGCGTGCCGTCCAAAGGCGTGCGAGGCATGAAGCCTTTCATTGATCGTATCATCGCCGTTTACGCTTTGGACGACAAGATCTGGATTCGAATTTACGAGATCCGAGAGACGCATGGTGCGAATGGCGAAGCCCTTGCACGCGGGACCAAGACCAACATATCCTTGGTCGAAATCGGCCCCAGAATGACCCTGACGCCCATCCTCGTCCTCGAAGGCAGCTTCGGCGGCCCGGTAATCTACGAAAACAAGCAATACGTCAGTCCCAACCAGCTCCGAACCCAAGTTCGCATGCGCAAGGCAAGTAAATTTGCCGATCGAAGGCACGGGCTGGACGAGCGCATTATCAAGAAGAAGAGCCTGGGCCTGGAGTCCGGGTTCAAGAAGCCGAGATCGAGGTTGCATGACTCGGAGCTTTTTGGTTGATCGGCATGCACTTGTTAGCGGCAAGTCCTGACTGCACGTCCGGGCTTCTTGGGCTCAAGAAGCCGAAATCGAGGTTGCATGATTCGGAGCTCTTTGGTTGATCGGCATGCACTGCAAGTCCTGGCTGTAAGCCGTGGGACACATCTTGCTATTTAACCCCTATCCACAACATGGCAGGCCCTACCAGTAATACGCTCCTTCCAGCCGGCCCGTCTCGAAACCGCACTTGCCTCGACCTGGTGGCAGGACCGGGTTTTGCCGGCCAATGATTCACTGTACCTCGCACATGTCTCCCTATGTGCCGAATGGATAAACTGTGGCAAATTCCCAAATCCAAGACCGAATCATGTGTCTCATGGCGCACGGCCTCAGAAGGAGATCAGTTTGGCTCAAGACCGCTTCACTACTTCTCACTTCTACAAATGGTCTTGCACATATGTAGAGTGGCTCAAGATACCAAGCTGGTTTTCAAGGACAAGGCCCGAACAGGGCCACCTTGTCAATAACTAACTCGGTTCCATGAAACCGAGGCAACAGAGCAGCACTGCCTGGAATAGAGGCCTGCGCGCACGACTTTGCTATTTATATTCGTGCACTTTAAAATAGCAGGTGTGGCTTGTCCGCCCACGAGACAGATACCTGATCTGGCTGCGGAATGGAAGTTATTGGCCAGCATCGTAGACGTCATTGCTGATATCTGGCTGATGATAATCCATGTTGGTGGCTGCGGAATGGAAGTTAGTGGCCGGCATCGTAGACGTCATTGTTGATATCTGACTGATAATACGGAATACGCATGTGGTTGAGCTCGACCTTGCCGACGCAACCGCGTTGTCAGGGTAAGACAGTGCCTTGGAACAGCAGGATATATTGCATTGCAAGATTAGCCATCACTCCTTCGAACCCCTTGGCCTTTGCTGTGATTGTCGATGTAATTCATCATGACTTTAACCCTTTCTATTAACACCAGTCGCAAACAGGACCTGCTAATATCAGCGCCTTGGGGCTGGCTTGACCATTTGACCAACTAGTGGTGGGGATATGTGTCCAGGTAGGTCGTTAACTACGTCTGTTTCTTGACTGAATATTATTAGCCTGCTACTAAGCAAAAGGAGGTCGAATAGTCATGAACCCCAAAGTCGGGATGATTGATTGCAAATGATCAAGAAAACGACTCCGTTCGTAGATCTAGAACAGCCATGCCAGGAAATGCCTGTAGAACCAGTTCCCTTTCGCCTGGACACCATCCTTCTCTTTGGCAGCCTTGGCGGCCAAAAACTCTTCTTCTTCGCGGTCAATGAGGTCCTTTCCAGTGTAGAAGTCGGCTTCATGGGGTTTGACGCCCTTGGACTTTGTATACAATTTGTAGCCAAAGATCAGGGCCAGGTAGATAGGTATTCCGAGGTAGCCAGTAATAAAGGTCTTGTAGTCGAAGTCGCCGTACGTGCCTTTGGTAAAGGCCGGGTAATTCTTGGTCAGAGCAATGAGGACGCACATGAAAAGAGCGCCATACGAGCCGTAGATTCCGAACGGAGCAACAAAAGGCATTGAGCTGTCTGGCAAATTCTGGGCCTTGCGTGCGCGGACAAAGCAGATGTGGGTAACGAGGATGGAGATCCACGTCTCGAGCCCAAATATCGTGACCAGGTTGACAAAGTAGAGAAAGACCGTCTTGGACGACTGTGCGACATTTAGATATGCAAGTAAGCAGAAGGTCACAGAAGCACCCAACGCCATGTAGGGCACACCCGAGTTGTTCGTCCTCCTAAAGATCCGAGGCGCACACCCTTCTGATGCTAAGCCGTAGAGCGTTCGACTGGCGATATAGAGATCAGAGTTGGCTGCGGAGAAGACGAACAGGCAGATACAACCATTCAGGATGCCTGGCAGAGAGTTGATGCCGGCAAGCTGAATCGCAACAACAAACGGAGAGGCCGAGGCCGAAGTGGATGATTTGTTGGCGAAAGCCAGCTCGTCCGAGTCGTATGGGACGATCATTCCAAGAAGGAGGACCGACAGACAGTAGAAGAAGAGGATGCGGTAGAATGTGAGTTTGATAGCACGCGGCACCGTCTTTCGAGGATTCTGCGCCTCGCCAACCGTCACGCCAACTAGTTCGGTTCCGAGATAGGCGAAGGTTGCCCTGCACAATGTCAGTGAAACACAATTTTCAGCCAAAAGGCTTCCCGCAGCACACATACGTCACCATCGTCGACCAGAAACCGAGGAACCGGCCAGTGGCACCGTCGTCAATGTACTCTGCAAACGCGCCCGGGTCCTTCCAGTACCGGAATCCCGTTCGGTCATGATTTGGCCCACCTCCCAGGGCTAGAATGAAACTGAGGAGGATAACACCGATGATGACGATAACCTTGATCGAAGACAGCCAGAACTCAAACTCGCCGAAGATTTTGATGCCAAGCCAGTTGATGATAACGACTGGGCGTTGACCTATTAGCTTGGGGAATATCAGTAGGCAGGATAAAGAGAGTCAACATACTTGCGATGAGGAAGACCGTGATAAACACACCTGGATTGACTCGATCTCGATCAACCCAGTATTGAAGGACGAGTGCGCCCGCCGTGAGTTGGTTTGGCGTAATAATGATGTATTTAAACCAATACGTCCAACCCAGAGCGAAGCCAAGAGCTGGATCACAGAAGCGAGTCGCATAACCAGTGAAGCCAGAGGATAAGGGCAGCCAGGCAGCCATCTCGCCCAGAGCACACAGAACCAGATACACAATGAAGCCGACTATTGTGTAGCTGATGAAGACACTTCCTGGACCTGCTCGAGCTAATGCAGAGCCTGTACCAATAAGGAGACCAGTTCCAATAGCGCCCCCGATGGCCTAGCCTAACAGTCAGCTTCCTAGAATAGAACTGAAGGAGCAGGGCAAATATATAGGCCTTGAAGCATCTATCTGTGTTGTATAGGTCTCCATACCACCACCATTCCGTCGTGGTTAGAGGGGCCTTGGGGGCAAGCTTACAATCATGGTAATTTGTCGGGCTTTAAGACCACGGTGCAGACTGGTCCGCTCATATTCACCGTATTCAATGGGACGAAGTTCCTGCTCACTGGTGACGATTGGGGCATTTGCTCCATCTTCGGAAGTGGCATAGGCTGAGTTCTTAATTACCTCAGGGTAAGACTCGTCCTTCTGGTTATAGCCTGCCATAATCAATGAATGACGAGTAGGAGGGAGGGTAAAACAATGGACAGGGACAGTTTATAAGGTTGCATAATGTGGGGCAGGAAGGATTCTGTACTTGTCCATTGAGAACATGGGTGTTGTTGCTGAGGTTACATCTGCCGTACACTGCTAAAACAGGGAAGTACAGTAGATAGCGCAAACCGAGAAGAACTACTGTATTGCCTTGTCTGCGGATAGCTAAACGACTGGAGGTCAAAGTCGTCAACCAGCTTCATCACAGCCACCGGGTCAGGAAGATAGCACTCTGTGCCTTGAATGTAACTGGTCATAAGGAAGAACATACTCAGCCCCCCAAGACAGAGAGAGGCAAGAGCAGGCAGATCAGTGGAGCAAATGGGGCTGAGTGCATGGTCCGCCATGCATGCCGAGGGAGGATTGAAGCCATGCCAAGAGCATTCCGCCCTTGGCATTGTACTATGTCTCTCGGCACCTGGTGGGGTCGAATGAGGGGTGAGGGATAAGACAACAAGATCGACAAAGGACAGCTTCGATCACGAGAAGGAGATTTGTTTCGAGCAAATGATTGGATGGCCCCTTGTCCTGCCAAGGCAAAGTTCCTCTAGGATGGTCAGGGTCCCCAACTTGGCCTTATAAAGCCTCGAGTCCAAGACCGAGTGGAATACCTTCCTTGCCTCCGCGATATCGCATCGGTTCTTCAATTGCTGCAGTTCTCTCAACTGATGAGAGCTACAAGCGGGCAAAATATATTCTGAGAAGCTGCGACAACTGGTGCATTGATGGTGGCCATGACGACGAAGCAAGTGTGCTGGGCTGTGTATATGTCCTGGCGTTACGAAACCTTTGGTCTCTTCTATCTTTGCCTCTCACAATAGTCAACGGCGGTGCTGTCTAGGAAAGCTTGTCCGTAGCACCAAGCAGGATACCGATCTTCGAGAGTGTTGTACAGAAGCTCTGGAAGCGAAATTACACCATGTGGAGCGAAGGTGTGATGAATGAGATCGACTCAACGGTAACGACGAGTGGGCAATAATGGAGACCACAACCCAATGCTAGTGCGCGTTGCAAAGAACAAAAATCGGGTCTGCGGAGGTGTCCCTTCGGCCCGTCCCGTCTCCACCGCATTGGGCATGCCTTGATCTGATTTCAAAGTGCCTCACTCACAATGTTTGCCCTCAATTTCGAAGCGAATTCCTAGATATGTGATGGATTCTCAAAACTCGTTAAACCGCTGCCATTCTATTGATTAGCATCTTCAACTCACACGACGATGGAACCTTTACCGCCGGATCCTTTGGCTTTCAAAGGACCATTCCCTCTCGCCAATCTAGCGCCACAACAGATGACGCGAGAACAAATCGAATCGGTGGTCGCGCACGCCCCGAAGCTATTTCAGGCCGGTAGACACATGCCGGGCGATAGAGGTATTCCCGCAAAGGCTATTGCTCGCGTCTCGAACCGTGCCGTCGTCAAATACGGTAATTACCCGAGTTTCCCTGGGTGAAAGTCGAACGATGATGATAGTTCGAGAAAAAGTCCAGATATCTATGCCTGAGGTCTATGATTGTTGGATTTCCCAACAGCATATAGACCTTCAAGCTAACGGGCCTGTGTATATTGTCATGCAATATATTCCTGGGAAACTTTTGTTTGAAACAATCGAGAATTTGGATGACGAGCAAACCCGTGATCTCGCCGACCAGCTCACACGTACACTTAAAACACTCCACACAATCCGTCACACAGTACCGGGGCTAGTGGGTGGCGGTCGGGTAATGGCACCACGACTCTTCACAAGCAGTGGTGCAGGCCCATTTTACTCCATTCAAGATCTCATTGATTGGTTCAACGAGTATTTACAGCTATGTCAACATTTTGGCAAGGCACGTAAGCAGCAACCCTTGAACGAAGACATCAAAGATTTGGTCACGTGTCACATGGACCTTCATCTTCATAATCTTCTGGTTGACGACTTGGGAAAGCTCTGGTTGATAGACTGGGACTGTGCGGGATTTTATCCAGAGTTTTTAGAGTATGTCTGCCTAAGAGGCTATGCTGAATTCATGCCCATAGGCGCGAGGAGCGCCGCAGGCGCAAAATTCCTTCAAAGTGTGGTTGATTCGATGGAGACATTGGAGGACCAGGGGATGAATGCCAAGTTCGAAGCAATTGGTTATGCTCTCAGAAAATGACTTGCACAACATAACCAACACCTTGATATCGTTTCTGAGGAATACACAATTCTCGCTGCCTTGTCAGATGCTCTATGCTCTAAAACCAGCGGGGATGCTTATCTATCCTCGCGCGCGGCAAACCCTATTACATTTGGTGCCTAACACTGTCTCATGCTTTGAAGGTCTAACAGCAGAGGTTATTTTGGGAATCAGCGTATCGCTCTGCCAGGCTTTTGAGCTGATACCGTCATCATATAACAGGTCAATTCCGATGTGCCACAAGGTGCATAAGCCCCCGCCTCGGCATTCTCATGGCAGGATACAGCACTCTCTGGATCACACTGTCATTTCGTCCACATCTCTGGGATCCTCTCTCTGTGCAGCTGGTATTGTAGTTCTCTTGTGCCTTGTAGGTTAGTATTCTGAGAACCGGTAAGTTTACTGTTGCTGGTGACCGCCATAGGGCGCTGCCCTTGATAGTGCCTAATTTCTGTTTCAGTGTAGTTCTGTAGAAAATAACTGTATAATAGCTTGATTTAGACCTCTGGAATGATTCTCTGATATAAGTTAATTAAACAGGCACCTATTGCGCTACAGGTGGGGATTTCTAAGGTTAAAAGTGGGGGGCGCTAAAATCCATAATTTGGTAGCGGAGGCAATACACTGCAGCCCCTTTTTCCCTAAGTTAGTGGCCTCGATACACTCACTATCTGATAAAGGTGTCGACGCAGAGGTGATTGTCAAGGCTCGGTCTCATCCAAACCCATCTGTTCCCTACCCCCTCTTGTCCTCCTCGTCCCCCGTACTGTATTTTGGAGTGTCCACGCAGTCTGCCAGCAGAATATTTGCAAGATGGCGCGTTCTCTACCTGCTTGTCCTCAGTCTCGCTCTGTCAAGAGCGTGGAAGTTGGCCACAAATGTTCGAGAACCACACACCAGTCACTGTATAGCCCCAAAGGCGGGGTGTGTATCTACTAAACCATTGAACTGCACCCGGCGGACACACCGTCGGACTCACGACATTCAGCACACAAAAACAGCATAGTCACTATCCTATTGAGCAGCGCCAATGTCTCAAAAGTCTCTCCCCGACTTGCCCACCGAAATCTTGTCTTATGTGAGTTACTCACTGTCTGAAGCTGTTTCGTATCGGCGCTGATAGCCCCCTTGAAGATTTTCCGCCACTGCTCCTCAATCTCCTCCGCGATCAATTTGTCCCTCACATGTCGCCGATTGTACCATCTCCTCCGCGCCTCACAGAAGATCCGTGTCCTTTTTGCCATCGCTGATCGATCTTGGGGACCATTGGAGGATGTCTACCAAATACTCACGTACAACTCAACACAGCCCCTTCACGTCAAGAGAACACCCGTCCTCTCCTTCTCCCTCCTGGTCCAAGTCTCGCGCATCGGACGCGTTGCAACATGGTTTGAAAGCATGTATCCCAAGATAAGATGGGACAGCGAAAAAGCATATCTTCGACGGGAGCTCGCGGTTTCCGAGGCTCGTGCCTTGCGACGGGCCATCTACAGAATGTGGTTGTTCAGCTTGGCTTTCCATACACCCGAAGTGACCAGAACGAATCGCATGCATGCTGCTCTTATTGCGAACAGATGCCGCCTCCTTCGAGCCTGGTCAACAGATGAGCTTCTGGAGCTTGAGGATGCTCGTTGCAGCCTCGAGAGCATCTTGGCCAGTATTTGCCCAACCAATGGCCAAGTTTTCTGGAACTCTGGTGCTGATACCTCTCTCAGCCGATTTCTACAGCCACAACGACCCAGATACTGCTCCCAGTTTTACGACGCTCACGCTGAGGCGACAGAGGTGGAGCCCTACTCCATTCCCGCACCTGAGCTTCGTGTGCAAACGATGGAGGGATGGGGCGATGACGTTGACCAGTACCACATTCTGAGCTCTATGCTGAAGCTGAACCCAAGCCAGGTAGTGCGTCTGTATGAGAATGCTTTGCGCAGGCGAGATGTGGAAGGATTTGTCGACGAGCATGGCGGTGGGAACTGGTTCTGGGACAACGGTGAGACAATGCTGCACACATGGATGCTCGTGCTCCATGGCCGCGGCCTGCCAGTCCATGAGGTCAGAGAGAAGATTTGCAGTGGGTTGTTGGGCATCGCAGTCGATGATGAGAAGTACGCTATGGAAGTCAGGTAGAAGTGGGGGGTGTTAGCCCAGCATCCTCGAAAGAGATCCTGTCTTCATAATACAAGGAGCGGGGGAGCTTAGCCACCCCCGGACAAACTCGAACGGGGCTATCACGCGAAAGGGCCGGGCCATTCTGCAAGCCAAATGCCACTGGATCAGCTAAAGTATCATGGCAGAGACGGTTCTCTTTCTAGCCAAGACAGCCATCCCGCTGTCCATTCCATTAGACAGTTTTTAGATAATTTCCTGATTGATACAAGACTAGGTGTTAGGAGTCGGTGGGTTGGGCAAGTCGGATTCCTTGGAAGGGCAGTAGTGACTAGAATAGTCCCCTGTGGTAGTATTTGCTCCGTCATACTGCACATAGAGTCCTACGAACTAACTCGCTCTGTGCTTCATTTTGAAACTTTGCCCCACGCCTGGGGTAGTATTCTCTCACCCAGGCTTCGCGGGAGATCGGCGGACTTGCATTATGAGTTGACGTGAGTGGCGGGCTTAGGCTTTCTATCATGTACCTGAGCCTGTCAGGTGCTATTGGCGAGTTGCTTTTTTTTTGCCGGGGAGATCGTCCTTTTCGACGATGCAGGACCCGCCGAGCTTGTAACCCTATCTTGACTGCTTATAGTTAGAAGAGGCATTGTTATAGACTAGTCCTCGGCTATTCAGAAACTCTAATTAGACCCTATCCGTCCCACCGGGAAAGGGAACAACCTGTTACATGGGAACACAGAATAGGGTGTGGGAGGAAGAGGGTCAGAGTGAGGGAGAGGGTTGTCAATCGTCAATCCTGAAGAGCTGGCGTTGGGGTCCGCAGCAGGAACCTGGCCTGATACTCTTGTACCGCGGCCTTTACCACGTGTTGCCAACAAGGAAGTCGATTCACCTAGATGGCGCAGACAGGCAGTCAATACCCGCAAGCAAGCGTGGCTGCATTATATCCGTGGTGCAGCGTCCGGGGGAGTATTCTTCGACTACGCATGGTGTTCAATTCATGTTCTGCCGGAACCAGAGGCTGTGCGTAACAGGACCAAGTGAGTGATGCTTAAGATTTATTGGACATACTCTTGGATTCGATTCGATTGTTTATTTTGCTATGTACTCTTAGCAATCCCGAGTTAGGATTGCTAGCTACATGTGCCAATTGGTATGTACCCCTTCAATACCGGGACGTCTTTGGATTGGTGAAGACGATGAAGTGAAGTGACTTAGGGTAGTGCCATGTTGCTATGCATGATGAAATGTTGCCTTGGTGCATGGCCATATGTGCGACGATGATTAGCCACCATGGCTGATCTGCGTGCATGCCCCTGTTTCTTATCACGGGTTGTAGTTCTTTCAGGACGCTCGATATCGGAATCCACATTCCTGGCTCGGATTCGTTTGTTTCTTGGTGAGTTGCTTTGCACATTCCACATTCGGAACACTAGTACAGCTGCCGAACACCGAGGAAATATAGCAGGAGGGAGGGAGACTAACCTTGGTAAGTAGGTGCAATATTATATATGTAAGTGGTTTTGGCTCTTGGATCCGAAGTGACCTTCTGTGTGTATATTCCTGGTTCGTCTGGTCAAAACCTGGCCTCACACGTTCAACTGATATAATGAAGTACACAGCTGTTGCTGCTATCGCCGCTCTCGCCGCTCTCGCCGGCATAGCCCAGGCCAGCGTCACCGGTTTTGACATATCCCACTATCAGACGAGCGTCGACTTCACGAGTGCATATAGCTCTGGTGCCCGCTTCGTCATCATCAAGGTATGTTGAGCTTTTGAAAATTTGGAACCAGCTCTACATTACTGACCCTCTCTACTGCATTACTGACCCTCTCTACCACATTACTGACCCTCTCTACTACATTACTGACCCTCTCTACTACATTACTGACCCTCTCTACTACATTACTGACCCTCTCTACTACACTACTGACCCTCTCTACCTCCAGGCCACCGAGGGCACTACCTACACGGACCCCAGCTTCAGCAGTCACTATGAAGGGGCCACCGATGCTGGCTTCATCCGCGGTGGCTACCACTTCGCCCAGCCTGCCGCCTCTTCTGGTGCCGCGCAGGCCAAGTACTTTATTGCAAACGGCGGCGGCTGGACGAGTGACGGCATCACTCTCCCCGGCATGCTTGACTTGGAGTACAACCCTTCGGGCTCGGATTGCTACGGCCTTTCCACCAGCGCCATGGTCTCGTGGATCTCGGATTTCATTGAAACTTACAACAGCGCCGAGGGCGTTTACCCTCTGATCTACACCAGCACGAGCTGGTGGACTGAGTGCACCGGCGGCAGCGCTTCCTTCGGGAGCAAGTCGCCGCTCGTGGTGGCAAGGTACGCCAGCTCGGTGGGTACGCTACCCGCTGGCTGGAGTTACTACACAATCTGGCAGTACAATGATTCGTACGAGTATGGAGGTGACTCGGATTCTTTCAACGGCGACGAAACCCAGCTCAAGAAGCTCGCCGAGGGTTGATAAAGCAAGGCTGGGCCAAGCAGAGCGGTGAGCGATGGAGGATAAAGGGAGTAGTATGATGGGCCGACCTATTCGGTGCTACATACCCGTCTAAAAGAAAGTGAGATCACAATTTGAAACACTCTTTTCAATTTCCGACCCATTCTTGAGAGTTGTGTCTGGTCTTATTAAACCACCACCCTACCTTACTAGGCAGGTTCTGCTGGATCATCGCGTTCGCCGCACTGTCGATGTTGGGTTGGAGCTGGTCGAGCACCGCAACCGACTTTCCCGCTAAGCAGCAGGTTGGACGACGTGCATTGGCTCCTCGAAGAACTAAGGAAGAAAGATCGACTACACCCGGGTGCATGTGCCCAGCAGAAAAGCGTCCAGCAGATGCTGCGGTGTTGAACGAGTTCGGGAAACAGGTAAGCTACCTGACACTGGCCACGAAAGAAGCGTTTTGTCATGACGGAGCTGTACCGTGTGGCTCAGATGCAGCAAGCCTCGCTCGTCTTGACGGGGCTATGTGCCTGAAACGGGAGCACTTACGTGGCCATCCCAGGGTACGCGAGCATGATTTGGGTGTCCGAGAAGGCACTACTGCTGTGTTTAGGAAGGCACTACTGCTGTGTTTAGGAAGGCAGCTACATATCATGATGTTGGGGGGGTCGTCAGCGATGCATCGGAAAGGTCATTACTATCTCGTTCGTCTGCGTACGGGACGGAAGCTGCATTGACAAGTAGGGGAGATATCAAAGACATCAGAGACATCAGAGACATCAGAGACATTAGAGACATCAGAGACATCAGAGACATCAGAGACATCAGAGACATTAGAGACATCAAAGACGCACAGCGTTACATCTAACTGTCAGAGTACCGCTCTTGAGGAAATTCGCCAGGCCAAGGCAGCGCAGCAACAAGCGATCTGCCTGCAGGCCTTGACCAACCCATCCTGGGTGAGGACTTGATATGATGAAGCACACGCTGCGCCGAACGCCCCTGATGCCATGTCGATAGGAGCACAAAAAACCCTTTTGAACCGGCCTGCTTAACAACACTTGCTCTTGTTTGCATCCGGCACGCCGGACGGAGTCATGTCGATCTTGACGCCGCTTGCAGGGCCTCCGGTCGCTTCGCCGCTGTCCAAAGCTTTGCTCGATACGATGCGATAGATTTCTGAATGCATGGATGAGCAATTGTGCGATGACGAGCGCTGCATTTACTCACCGGTCAGGATGTTTTGGAATGCGAGCTCGACGTTGCTGGCGTCAAGAGCAGAGGTTTCAATGAAAGAGAGGTTGTTTTCGCCTGTGCCTGAATGAGAGATTGTACAAATGACGACGGCACAGCACAACTCACTTGCAAACTGCTTGGCCTCTTCTGTAGGCACGGCCCTCAGATGCCGCAGATCGCTCTTGTTGCCAACAAGCATGATGACGATGTTGGCATCGGCATGGTCACGCAGCTCCTTAAGCCAGCGGGTGACGTTATCGTACGTCTGGTGCTTACTGATGTCGTAGACGAGCAATGCTCCGACTGCGCCACGATAGTAGGCCGATGTGATGGCTCGATATCTCTCCTGGCCCGCCGTGTCCCATATCTGCGCCTTGATCGTCTTGGTGTCGACCTGGATTGATCTGGTGGCAAATTCGACCCCGATGGTGGATTTCGAATCGAGATTGAACTCGTTGCGTGTGAATCGGCTGAGCAGGTTGGACTTTCCGACACCCGAATCTCCGATCAGGACAACTGTGGCAGGCAGGGTGGGTCAGAGAAGGACGGTGGCACAGTGGGGAGCGGCAGTACCCTTGAACAAAAACTGCAGTCGGGTCAGTGAGAGGCCATACTAGGCAGGGGACACGCACATCATATTCATCATTGGCCATGGCGGGAGAGTGACGGCGGCAGTTGCGTTGAGAACGGGTGCGCAGAAGGTGAGAGCTGACAGAGGGAGTTGCGGATGGACACAGTCGCCGCTTGCGGGCTACAGCGGTAGGCGGATCCGGTCGTAGAAGGGGTAGTTGAAAGTCTATAGAGAAAATTGTCTCCCTACAGCCAGATACACGGGGGACTAAGGTGGGGAGAATAGTAATGTGGACTGCGATCAAAACGGGCGGCGTGCAGGCGGCCGTTTTGAGGCTCTTGGCGGGACACAACCACTTCACTAACTAGTTAAGTTAGCTACTCAACCTGCTGCTTTAAGCATCACCCCAACACCAGCTCACTGGCTACACCCCCATTTTGCACGCCTGCCCTTGCGTGTGTCGAGTTAGAGCGAGTCTGTCTAACACCATCTCCGTTGCGGATAACTTGGTCTACACCAGCGGAAACGAAGGGGGGGAGGAGGGATGCTGAATTGACCGCCCAACCCCCCCTTCACCACAAACACATACTCCTGTCCCCTTCACCACAAACACATACTCCTGTCCCCTTCACCACAAACACATACTCCCGTGTCCCGGGCTGCAGCCCACCTTCTTGTTCCAACAGCCGATACCGGTCATAAGAAAGCAGTGCACTAACCGCCAGATGAAACTGGAAACCGTGAAAAGCATAGTGGAAAGCATGTAGAGAGACACCCCTGAACATCTCAACTCGCATAGGCGTGACCAATCACATCCTTCTGAGAACATTGCCGGTCCTCACCGTCATCTTGTCAAGTGAATTAGACTTGACATCGAGACGTCAGCAGCCGCATCTGGCAGCAGTTCTAAACGCGGATCCCATTGCGGACATGGCTCAGCGCCGCGGCAGACGCCGCACAAAGCAGGCTCGCGACTGGCGCAACCTGTTACCCGGACGTCCTCGTAACACAAGCCAACCACTGACATTGTTAGGCTGGTCTTGAATGACCCTCCCTACCTAGAATGGCTGAGGAGGGCGGAGAAGGCACGGTGAAATGAAAAGATGGATCTGCCAAGTCCGTACTGTGTGGCCCGATGCCATTCTTGGGCGCCTTATTCACCCACATGGCTCTGAGCCTAGATTATGCCCATACAGGAAACGAGAGTTAAAGATAGCTGCTCCTTACCCGCCTCAAGCCTCAGTAGCCGCCGACGTGAAACGAACTACGACCTTACTAACTAGTTAAGTCTCATGGGGGCGCTAAGCCTAGCCCTAACTAACTAGCCGCCGGCCCGTTTTGCGACCGTGTATTCGCCTGGCGCCGCCCTCCTTCCCCGCTCCTTAATACTATGTACCAGGCTTTGTGTCGATTTCCCCCATTCTCACACACCGATATCTTCAGCAGCATAATTGCAGCATAACTAACTACATTAGACCACCAAATCCGGCTGCAGCGCATGAGAAAAGGCAAATATCAGCCGTGGCATCTACTAATTAATTAATAGCGTGCCACCCGACTACAAGAGAGCGGGAGCGATAGCCAGATGACCTAAGCAGAGTTGGGAACGAAGGGGAATGCATCTGGCTCCTAGATGCCACGATGGCCCCCGTAGATGGCTCCCAAGAATGCTCGGAATCAGAGCCAGGAGCCAGCAGCCCTCTGTCTGAGGGAAAGTATCAGGTTGAGCGCATTCTTGCGCAAGATGGAGACGACGAGATTATGTATCTCGTCAAGTGGGAAGGCTATGGTTACGAGCAATGTACTTGGGAGTTGGCTGAAAGCTTTGATACGCCGACAACCATATCTACATGGCAGGAACAACTTACGCGCGGTGAAACGCTTGACGGTGACCAAGTCCAGAAGATCTTGGCGCGAATGGACGCCTTCAGATCTCAGCAGGCAGAGCTTGCAAGACAGCAGAGACGGCTGTCTGAGGACACGCCAAGGGAATCAGAGCGCCTCAACCGGGTCCAGTCTGAGTCTGCAAGTTCTGTCCCGCGACCCGGCTTGGCTCCAGCGCCTCCAAAGGCGACCACTGCGCGCCTCAGCAGTCAAGACAGATATCATGACTCAGACAAGACGGTTTCGGCACCGGTGGCGCCGAATCCTTCATCTTGGTCAGCGGCCAACAAGGCCGAAGCATCATCTTGGTCAGCGGCCAACAAGGCCGAAGCATCATCTTGCTCAGCGGCTAACAAGGCCGAAGCATCATCTTGCTCAGCGGCTAACAAGGCCGAAGCATCACTGTTGAGAAAGCGGCGTCGTAGCTCCGCGGATTCAGACGAACAATTCGGAAAATCACGGCGGATCAGCCAAGTTCAGAAGATATCGTCAAAACACAACACACCCCCGCCTCCAGTTGGCCTCATCAAGCCTTCTGAAATCGAGCGCCGGGAGCCTGGCCATAATTTGCCCGCCACCTCAGCTCTTCAGCAACCAGACTCTTCTCTCTTCCCGCGCGATAACGGCAAGACCAGCGACGAGTCAATTGAAACATGCCAATCCCAATCAGACTCTGGGTCGCACACGACCCAAAACAACTGGCCACCCACGAAACATTCTGCCTCTGAGAGTCTGCCGATAGCCGACAGGCTCGCATCAAGCCGTGCATTGAGTCCAAAAGACTTGATGGTGCAACTCAGCGTGGGTAGTCGCGACATTGGTCGTGTCACACTGACTGGCCTGCCGGCCTGGCTTTGTAAGAGTCTTCTCAACCTTAGGAGTGCCGATACGTTAGCACTTCATTTCGAACACGATTTTGTTGTGAGTTGGCAAGAGTATCTGCAAGTTTCCAGTGGATGGCTTCCTCCAAGCCGGTACTTGGCCCGCGGCTTCGTTTGCCCCTTTGCCGATACAGAGGCTGCCAATCATGCTCTCACTCGATATCTTGAAGAATTCGATTATGGAGCGATCTGGGTTCATCCAAACCCTAGCGAGACGTATGCTCTGGTCCTCCATGTGTCAAGCCTGCCGCATTGGCAGCAATCCCAACACCCGCACGCACCAGGCAAGGCCGCCTGTCTGATCGTAGGCGTGCGTAATCGCGTGGGCAAGGGCCAGCTGGCCCCTCGCTTGGTCATGCCTCCAAACCGGCAAGAGAGAAGAAGGCCGAGTGTGTCATCGCCACCGCGCAGCTTGCCCTCTCAGACCTGTACATATGGGGCTAGTAAGACGGAACCAAATCACCAGCAAAGGACGCAAAAGCTTCCCAACATGACAGCTCAGTCAAGTACAAATCGCCAACAGATTCCTGTCAAGAATGAACGTAGTGAGATGTCAACAAATGGCGCCACAGCTGGAATTGCCAGCGGGGTGGTTGCTAAGGTGTCACATGAAGGCAGAAGCTCGGTGCATGAAACAGGTCCCCCTGGGGGATTGGAAGTCGCAGATACATCAACAGTGGCCAAAGCCTTGACTGCCGTGTGTGATTTGGACTATCGGTCAATGACATCGTGGCCAGGCAGCACAAAGCCATGGGTCTATATTGCCTTTGGTGGCAGTTGGCCAACTGAAGCGCGAGAAGTGGCCAAATGGGCAGCGCAGTACACTTCATCGCGGCTCGTGTTCATCGAAGGGCAAGACGATGCTCGTGAGTGGCAAGAGTTCCGCAAGACGTGTGGGAGCAATGCGGCATTGCTCTTGTTCAGCAATGAGCTCGCTTTCTGTCAGCTGCCTTGTTTCGGAAAGCTGCTGGGCAAATACAATGCTTCGACACTAGTATCCTTCCGTCTGTCGTGGCAGACATGCGACCCGCAATTGCCCAAATACAGACCGACTCAGATCTTTAGTCACGGTACTGTGTTGCTCTTGACCGAGGCAACAATGAAGCAGGCCGCAGCGGCAGTGAAAATCCTGCAATGGTTCAAGCACCACTCAAAGGGCAAGCCCAAGCAGTGGATGGTGATGGTGCGGCCCAACATTCGAGCCTGGCTTACTCGACAGCTGGTCGATGGCACTGACGATTCAAGCGCGCACTATCTTGAAATGCTGGCCATCTTTTCCGAACTCATGCCGACGGTCGATGTGACCAAGACTGACGACGTGGGCAAATTCGGCTCGCTGGACAAGATCCTGGCCAAGACGGGCAGGCTGAGCACCAACCACGTCATTCCCCTAGGCCATCTTCCCGGGTACGATTCATCGGCTGCAGCAGATGAGGCACAGGTGCGGCAGCGGGACGACATTCTTCTGTCTTATTTCCTTGGCTGGTCGGCCACGCACGTGGAGCACCATCGAAGATTCCTGGTACTGGACGACGACAAGGCGGAAAGGGGGCGGGCGGCGGACATTTACGATAGTGCGCACCACGTTGTCTTTATGAACGCGTCAGGATTCATCGAGGATGTAGAAAGAAACGAGCGGCAGAAGAGGAAAAAGTAGTGGGCGGTGGCAAAGCGGCCAGGCAAAATGGCTGTAGGATCAAGCGGAGCCAGGAAGTTCAGAAACGGATTTCGGATGACATATGGTGCGGGCGCAGGGAGGGGCTTTATTGTTTTGTTGTTTTGTTTTTCGCCGACTGATATACTCTTGTACACTTATCAACTGATACCCCGGCGGCACTACCAACTTTGGTCATGGAGGCGGCGATGCACGGAAGGGGATAAAGAGAGCACACGGAGATAACAGAGGAATGATGACGGCATGAAAGATTGCTCTTTCCCCGTGTTCATTATAAGCATCACTTGCAGTCGTTCGTCCCCTTCTTCCGCTGACTTCCTCTCGCTTTCGAGAGCCTGCTCCCCAACCGAGTAGATAGATATACCTGGGCTGAAGGGGGGAGCCAACATATCTACAATGCCCAGGCCTGAGTTGGCGGGTATTGTCGCATTCCAGAATTCGGAATTTTGGAGCTCGACTGCTGAATAGGTGCGGTCCAATGGCCAATCATTATCCGGCGCAGACTATGTCTTGCAGCAACTGTGGCCTGGGTACCATCTAGAAAAGGTGGGAGCTGCCGAGCTTGCAGCAACTGGCCTGGGAACCGTCTAGAAAAGGTGGGAGAGGCTGCCGAGCTTGATGGCCAGGCTGCCGAGCTCAATCTCAATGGCCAGGCTGTCGAGCTTAATGGCCAGGCTGCCGAGCTTAATGGCCAGGCTGACAATGGGCAATAATAGGGTAGAAGTTCTGGATGGCACACATCTTGGGGTGAGCGAGACGGAAGGGGGATGGATGTCAAGCCATCACGTGACACAAAGAGCTGGAGCTGATGCTAGTGCTAGTGCTGGTGCTGGTGCTGGTGCTGGTGCTGGTGCTGGTGCTGGTGCTGGTGCTGGTGCTGGTGCTGGTGCTGGTGCT
>QRBJ01000090.1:0-36408 GCA_003709865.1 Chaetothyriales sp. CBS 132003
GAGAGAGAGAGAGAGAGAGAGAGAGAGAGAGAGAGAGAGAGAGAGAGAGGGAGGGAGGGAGAGAGGGAGAGAGAGGGGAGAGGGAGAGAGAGGGGGAGACAGGGAGAGAGGGAGAGAGGGAGATGTCGCATCTCCTCAATTGGCCCTTCCCTGGCCCCGGGCCTGGGCCGGGCGTGAGCTCAGCATCTCACCGTATCGGCCGCGCTCCTTGGTGGTGTCGTAGGCATTCAAGATGCGCATCGTCTGGCCTTGCTGCTCATCGCCGGCACTGAAGGCGTAGCCCCTTTGCTTGCGCATGCGCTGCACCTGCCTCACCTTACGCACCGCCTTCTGGAACTGCTCCATTCTCGGCCGGTAGTCCTGCACATTGTACTTCTGGATCTCCTGCACGTGATGGTAGGCCTGCGGAAAGTACATGCGCTTGGCGTACTTCCACGCAAAGTCTCGCACCAGGCACACCGGCGGCAGCACCAGGCAGAGCGCGTAGAAGACGGGCTGGCCAAACAGCACCGGCGGGATGCCGTACAGCTCCAGCGACCAGCCCGACCCGATTCGCGGCGCCGCGTACGCGTACAGCGGCATGATGACCAGCCAGGTCACAAACGAGCCTGGGATGGCGGCCACCATCCACTTGTTCCACACGTTGACCACCAGCGCCGCCTTGCCCAGCACGACCAGCAGAACGGCTGTGGCCGTGCCCGTGCCCCAGAACCAGTGCCCGCCCATCTTGCCGTTGGACAGGACCAGGTCGTCGTAGTAGAAGTAGGACGAGAAGATGTAGGCCAGGATCGAGTGATAGAAGCCGTTGGCCACCCACGACCAGAACGAGTGCATGCGGAAGAAGAGGCCCGACTGGCCCATTTTGTACAGCTGCGGGTAGCGGTCCAGCAGGCGCGCAGAGATGAACTGGTCGAAGAGTCCGATGGCAAAGGGCGGCAGCACGGTGAACAGCACATTATAAAAGGACAGCAGCCACGACTCGTAGATGACTTGGCCCGAAAACTCGTTCTGGAACGAGAACTGCACTCACTCGTCAGTCACTTTCTCTCTCTCTCTCTCTCTCTCGCGCGCGCGCGCGCGCGCGCGTGCGCGTGTTGCCTGCATCAACAAACTTACCCAGAATTGCGTCATGAACATGGCCACGTTCTTGTAGAAGGAGTACAGGATCACCTTGCTGATCCGGTGGTAGCTCCACGCCCCGTGCACCAGCAGCAGCTTCCTCAGGTAGCGGAACTGGCCGATCGACACGTCAGCACTGCGCGCCGCCTGCAGCCCTTCCATGCCGCTGATGCCCACGCCCACGTGGGCCGCCTGGATCATCGACACATCGTTGGCCCCGTCGCCAATCGCAAGCAGCAGCTTCTTGAGGTTGCGCTTCACCAGCTTCACCACCAGCGCCTTCTGCAGCGGCGACACGCGGCAGCACACCACCGACTTGCACATCAGCGCCAGGTCGAGGAACAGCCGCTCCAGGTCCCGCTCGAGCGCGTACGTGAGCGAGCGCCCGTCGATGACCAGGGCCAGCGTGTCGGCGTCGCCGCTGGCTGCCTGGTTGCGCACTGCCTCCAGCTTGCGCTGCAAGTTGTCTCGCGTGGCCGCCGCAGTGTCCTCATTGACAATCAGCAGCGTCATGTCCTCGCTGATCAGCTTGCAGCTCATGCCGATATTGATCGCCGTCTCCTGCCGGTCGCCCGTCAGCACCCAGATCTTGATGCCTGCCGTCTGAAGCGTGTGGATCGTGTCGGGCACGCCATCCTGCAATCGGTCTTCGATCGCGGTGGCCCCGAGGAAGACAAAGTCACGCTCGATGACCTCGCTGGCCTTGTCCAGCTCTTCCGCTCGGTTCCCGCCCACCGTTGTGGCCGCGCGGTCGTAGATCTGCTGCCATTCGCCATACTCTTCTTCCGGGATCTCCCGCATGGCCAGGCACAGCGTGCGCAGGCCTTCGGTGGCATAGTCCTCGAGATGCTGCATGGTGATGTCGACAACCCGATTCTCCTTGGCCAATCTCTCCATGATGACCGTGTCGGCACCTTTGCAGTAGATCCGGATCTTGCCGTCCGGACAGCGGTAAATCGTCGACATCCGCTTTCTCGTCGAGTTGAATTCGCACACGGCCAGCAGCCCATACTCCAGCCGCTGGCCGTGGGCCTCAATGATGACCGATCGCGGCTTTCGTGCCACGAACTTGTACCCCAGTTGCACTGCGCCTTCCACCAGAGCGCCCTCGTCGGGCGATGCGGCTTGATACTTGATCTGATCGCTTCCCTCCTGCTTTTCCGGAATGACCGTGTGGCATGTGGCCAACAGGGTCAAGAAGTGGTGGATGGTGTTGCTCGTCTCATGTGTCTGCAAGTTCTGATCCAGTTGCTTGAAGTCGTGCACGCCATTCACATCGTCGGGTCCCTCGGCCCGTCGGTCTTCTGACACAACGTCGGCGTACTGAATGCCTCCGATCGAACATTGCCGGAACTCCATGATGTTGCAGGTAAGCGTGCCCGTCTTGTCGGAGAAGATGTACTCGATCTGGCCCAGCTCCTCGACCAAAGACGAGGTCCGGCACACAGCAGGCGTGTCACGTTCGGCATAGTAGATGTCCAGGTCACTGTTGATCAGGAAGGCCATGCCGGTTTTGACCATGTCGATCGTCACAAACAGCGACAGGGGCACCAGGTTGGAGTACAGCACCCAGTACGTGCATAGATCCAAGAAGAACTGCGTGGCAGCATTGAAGCCCGAGTAGTCGAGGTAGCCGAGCTTGCTGCCTTGGGTCAGTCTCACGATAATGTCGCCGATGGTGCTGATGGCGCTCAGGATGAGGAGAATGGCAACGAGCATGATGATCTGCTTATTGAGCATCCTCTCCACGTCGGTCCGCTTAATGGGCGTCGCGGTGGCGTTGCGCATCAATTTGGTCTCGTGTCCGGTAAAGACGACGACTCCATGGATCCAGGGTGTGTTGCGCAGCGTGGCACCACGGAGCAGGAGCTGGTCGGGGTTCAACGGCAGCTCTTTCTCGCCGCCGGCCGTGCCCGACGTCAGCGTCGCTTCGTACGTATACAGGCTACTGTTTGGCTGCTCAGACTTGACTCTGCCCGCGAGTCTGCCAAGCTCGGCCGGACTAACCAAATGGGCCGTCTCGGGAATGGCCTGTTTGATCTTCAGGTTGGTCTCTCCGTCAAGATTGGCCGTCTCGATGTAGCACAGGCCCTCGGGCTCGGAGCTCGCCAGCAGCACCAGATCGGCCGGCAATGGCTCTTCCGACTCGACCCGGACAATGTCGCCGACGGCAATGTCGATCCACTTGGTGTCCTGAAAAGCCGAGCCTCTCAGCACTCGCGCCCTCGAGTAGTTCAGCGACTTGTCCGCCGCCTTTCGCTTGTAGTCCTCGTACAAATCCCGGATTGCCGAGACCAAGAGCACGATGACCAAGGGCACAATCGTGGTGTAGCGGCTGGTGGGCGACACATTGGGAATCTGCTGCAGAATGGCGGTGAACAAGAAGAAGATGTTGGCAACCTTGGAAAACTCCTGGTAGAGAAACTTGGGCAGGAAGGTGACGGCATTGTATTTGGCCGTCGACACGTGGTTGTCCACCCAGCCATGGCCGGCATTCGCAGCCGCGTTGTTGAGATAAATCAGCCGCGGGCCGAGTGTCGAAGGGTCGACTTTGCCTCGACCAAACAGGCCCAGCAGCCAGTCGACGCCGAAGCCCTTCTTCTCCTGGCCCCGAGCCGCCAGCTCATCGGTGCCGGCAGTGTCGACCCGTGACTTGTGCGCACCGGACTCGGTCAAGGGCAGATCCATCTCGGAATAGTCGCTGCCTCGCAGGCCCAGCACGCTCTTGGCCTTGTCCATCATCGACATGGCGCTGCGCCTGTTGTGCGTGCGTGGCACGACGTGGTCGCCGGCGATGGACTCGTCCGACTGGCCCGGCCCATCGTAGTATCGGGTACTGTAGGCCCAATCATTGCCGCCTGCTGTGTCGGCGTCGGCGACGTCGGCGTCGGCGTCGGTGTCGTCGGCGTAGTGCGAGAAGTTGTGCAGGTCCGAGCTTTGGGAGTATGTGCGGCTGCCGTGCTCCACGTACGGCGTGCCGTACTGTCTTGCTTGTTGCTGAGAAGCTGCAGGGCCCGACTGCGGCGTGCGCCCGACGAAGTCATCGTAGCTAGTTGACGGCCGTTGGGGGGCGTTGTGAGTGTCGTCGGCGTCGTCGGCGTCGTCGGCGTCGTCAAGGTCGTACTGCTGCATCAACTGGGCGTCGCTGACGGGCGGGCCGCGCCCAGAGGCATAGGCGGGTGTCTGGCTATCGAGGCCCAGGAGGTCGTCTCGCCGTGGCTGCCCATCGCGATGCGGAGGATAGCCAGCCATCGCGGGCGGTGCTGTTGGTGGCAAGCACTGCTGCACGGGCTGCACCTGCACCGGCAGCGACAGGCGTGGTTTCCGCGCTATGTGGACGACCCTGAGGGTCTCATCGACACCACCGAAGCATCAACAGGGGCGTTGCAGGCGGCACACGCGGCAAGTGTCACAGAATGAGCGTTGCGGCAGTGAGTGTTGCAGCAGCGAGCGGTGCAGCAGGCAGACTGTGACTGTCTGACTTGGAGAGAGGCCGCTGTGGCGCGGCCGCAGGCGGAGTCGGAGCTCAGCCTCAGAAATGCTCCGCGTTCCAACGGCCACTCAAAGTCGAGAAGCCACATAATACGTACGTTATTAACCGTTGGTCTGAAACATAGCGCCGCTCCACTTATCCTTAGCCCGCGGCCGTCCGGGGGGGCCCAGTCGTTGCAAGGTCTATTTGGTCGATTTGGTCACGTACTCGGTCTATTTCCGGCTACTATGGGCCTCGAGTGCGGGCCGGATGACAGTTGACAGACGGAGAGCAAATCTGGCGTAGATGCCAAACCGCTGCGTCGAAGGATTGACTGCGTCGTAGATTGCTGGCATGGCCAAGCCAGGCAATTGCATGTATGATAGATATACCAAGGCACGTCTCGTACGCCACAGACCGCCTTCTTTACCGCTCGTTCTCCGCCCTCAACTCGGCAATCAGTCCGCCCACATCGCGTTTCGTGGCGTCCTCGGCCAGCTTCTGGCTGATCAAGGCATTGACCTCCTTGGCCCTCGCCAGCGCAACACTGGTGCACTTCAGCAGCACGAGCGGATCCACGGCCGTGCCGCCCAGCTTGGCCACCTGGCACAGTTCAAAGTCGTTGGCCGTCAGCACCATCTCTGCTTCACTGACCTGCTCCTCGCTGTGGTTTGCATCCAGCACCACGATGCGCCCGTTGTCGAAGAAGCTAAAGGTCGAGCAGACAGGGTAGTGCATCATGCTCAGCGCCACAGGCACTCTCTCTGCCATCGTGTAGATTGTCACGTCCTCGCCATTCACCCACACGTCGGGCCGGCGGAAGTGCCGCAGGGCGGCGAGCACGGCAATGCACGAGGCATCAACGAGCCCTCCGTCGGCGTCCAGAACGTGCACGTCGGCACGGATCGTCCAGCACTTGGCACCGGTGACAATGCAGAGCGACTCGGTGTCGATTGCCCTCGATCTGCGAATGGCCTTTTCAAGGATGCGGGACAGAATGACCTCCTGCTCTGTCTGTCGGCCCACTTCAAACGCCGGCGATGCAATGGGCCCCAGTTCGGTGACGATGTTGAAGATGCCGTCGAATTTGCGTTCCTCCAGCGGTTTGCTCACTTCAGCCGATATCTGTACGTGGACCCGCGTCTTGCCCAGCCGTACTGTAGCAGAGCCATATCGATCGCCGAACTCGAGTTGAATAGGTCTGAACTGATCGTATAGTCGTCCATCAACGCGAATCCCCTCTTGCAAGGCCTCGAGGATGAACGACCTCTCAATGTTGGAAATCACGACCGCTCGGGGCATTTCTAACACACGCGTTCCCAAAATTGTAAATGCAAGTCTTGCGAGAAACGCATGTCGTGTCCTTGACGAGATACTGCAAATTTTTCTTCTTGCCGATTGAGATCCTACCACCTCAGACTTTGATTTGGCAACATATTGTCTTACATCAAAGCGAGTAGTTGACTTTGCGCTCCCTACCCGAGAACAAACACGCCAAGCAAATACTACGAAAACAGCAACGGAGAATGGAGTTGATCTCCGTTTACTCATACTAACGGCATGCCTCTCTGAACGCACATTTCGCCACTTATAACAATACTAGTAGTCATCTCCTCGTTCAGAAACAGAAACAGAAACAGAAGCGGAAACAACAGAAACGGAAACAGCGTGGCAGAATGGAGTTATCTCCGTATACTCATACTAACGACATGCCTCTCTGAACGCACGTTCGGTCACTTACAACGAGACTAGTAGTCATCTCCTCGTCCAGAACCGGAACCACCAAGCTTTCCGCCACTGACCTTGTCAAGGAGCTCGCTAGCCTTGTCAGCCAGACCGCCGGAGCCGTAGGAGTCACCGCCGGAGCCGTAGGAGTCACCGCCGGAGCCGTAGGAGTCACCGCCGGAGCCGTAGGAATCACCTCCGCTCTTACGGTCGGACTGTAGGATGTTAGATGAGTCGGCAATCATTTCCAAAGACCTACCCCATAGCTGTCGCCTCCACGGCCAGAAGAGCCATACGAGTCGTTGCCAGAGCCGCCAGAGGAACCGTAGCTGTCACCACCACGGCCGGAAGAGCCATACGAGTCGTCGCCGCGTTTGCCAGACGAACTATCACGGTCATCACCACGGCCAGAAGAGCCATAGGAGTCACCACCGCTCTGACCGCCAGACTGCAAGGTGTTAGCAGAGTCGGGGGGCATGTTTGGAGACGTACACCATAGCTGTCACCGCCACGGCCAGAGGAGCCATAAGAGTCTCCGCCACTTTGGCCGGAGGAACCATAGCTGTCACCGCCACGTCCAGAGGAGCCATAAGAGTCTCCGCCACTTTGGCCGGAGGAACCATAGCTGTCACCGCCACGGCCAGAGGAGCCATACGAGTCACCACCGCCCTGACCGCCAGACTGTGACATGTTAGAAGAGTTAGAAAAGACCTGCAGAGAGACGTACGCCATAGCTGTCATCACCACGGCCAGAGGAGCCGTACGAGTCTTTTCCAGAGGACTGTCGGGTATCAATCAGCATCGCCCTTGCAAGTGACCTCTGATAGCCATACGCCAAAGGAATCGCCACCCCGGCCACCGGACTGCAAGCTGTCAGCCACGGCTCCCTAGCATATCAGAATATCAAGAGCAGCCGTACGCCATAACTGTCATCACCGGAGCCACCTCGGCCACCGGACTGCAAGTTGTCAGCCACGGCTCACTAGCATATCAGAACATCAAGAGCAGCCGTACGCCATAGCTGTCGCCACCGGAGCCACCTCGTCCACCGGAGCCCTGGTCGGTGTCAGTATCACAGGCGGTGTTCCCAGGTCCGAGAACGTACGTAGCTGTCATTGTCGTCTCGGCCACCGCCGTAGCCGCCAGAGCCTTCCTATGAAGCTGTCAGTATCATGATGCCAGCCTGGATCAACAACTACTCACGTTGTCGTAAGACATCTTGCTTGTGAGTGTAGTGGGGAAGATGAGCTCTAGCTTTGGAGGGAAACAAGTCCGAGTAAATACAAACACGTCTGGCGCGGTCTAAAGACCTCAGTCCTGCATGGAGGGGCATTGGAGGGGTTTATATGAGCGGCATTGACTCGGTGCCTCGGACAGGAAGGTGCAGTCGTTCTCTTTCAGAGCAGGTGCAACTACACATGGCATCATCTCTTCAACACCTACGTGGGTCAGAGCCAATGATGTTGAGGGGAGGCAACTCGTGAAAGTACGCAAACAAGGAAACTTACCCCCCAGCTCATCTACCCGGCCGTCAGTCAACTAGCTGGTAGGTTGCCGGCACGCAGCATGGCGTCAGTGGGTGATCAGGGCTGCTCTCGGGTGGAGTTTAGCCTTTGCCAGGAGATTTCGCCATTGCTCGCAATCCATCACCCGAAGGCTAGATGCTGACCATTCCTTGGATGTCACAGCTGAGTTCCCATCGCGCGCTGCACAGCCTTCGGGATCGCGGTTGCCAGATGTGGGGTTATCGGTCGCGGTGACGCTTGTGCCCGTGTCATGTGCTACCCACTTTTTTCCCTCCGAAGCCAAGTTACCCCTCTACCAACCACAAACACGCAGAAGATCGTCAAAGCTGTCCCCGCCGTGGTTGACGCTTGGCCATCAAATTACAGTACTACACGCATACTAATGGTGAATCTGTTTCGGGATTTTGCGATCTGCGATGCTGCGTCATAATGGGTCTCGTCAACTAAGCCACATCCATTGGAGTCGCTGCCCCTGCCGAAACTCGGGTGGCTGAGGGCGATTTGAGGATTAGAGAGCGCCCCTTCCGTCTAGCGTTACACCGTCCTGTACCAGGTACAGACAGAATGACGTGACAATGATTTGAAGGGAGGGGGAATCCACCAGGCAGAGCGGTGCCCGGGGGTTTCCGCTGTGGTGAGTACAGAGCTGTGTAGCTGTCACGGGAGCTGAGCTCCCGAGGCTGAGGAACGGTTGCTTTGGCTGGCTGGCTGGCCGGCTGGCTGGCTACCTGGCTCACCGTACGTACTTGGACATGAACTTCTTGTGAAAGTCAGACCGCAGCAGGTCATTAACAAATTCCTTGTTGCTCTTCTGCTCGGTGCCTCGTGCCTGATTTTTAAACACCACGTCGTCATCCCACCGCCGTTTCACATTGAAGGCTTTTGGGTTCAGTAGCGGGTTACCCAACGCAATATGCTCTTCTCTGTCTTCCTGTTCTTTGGCGGCCTTTTCAGCCTCCTCCTTGGCCTTCTGCTCCGCTCGTTCTTTCTTGATCTTCTCTAGTTCTCGCATCAGCTCAGCCGTCTCGTCTTCGTCTTCATCCTCATCATCGCTATCGTCTTCGTCACTGTCCGTGCCACTACCGAATGAGTCGGCATCAATGTCTCTTGATTCCTCTAATATTCGTCTCCGCTTGGCTTCTGCGTCTTCGTCGCCTGTTGACTCGGGTGGCGACTCTAATTCTCGTTTAGGCGCTTTCGAAGAATCGCCTGTGGATGGTGCAGTGGCCCCTTTGGTCTTGGCAAAGTGTGCAGACTCAGCAGCGAGCAGCTCGGCTCGAAGATCTCGAACCTCTGTATCCGCAGCTCCGCCTTGGCCGGGCTGTCTGACCTTCAGCTGGGTGTGCGCTGGAAGTAATCGTTGGTGGTAAGCCGGGCCGCGGAGAGCTTCTTTGCCTCGAGCTGGATCAAAAGTGGGCCTATGGGCTGTAGTCATCTTGTCACGCTGTAGTCTTCTAGTGACCAAAATGACGAAGAGGGCAGGAGGCCGGACTAAAAGATTGACCAGGAGAACATTTTGCGGGCGAGGCTGTACGAGGCTGAAATACCATTTTAGCCTCCTCAATCCAGCCAATGAAGTGGCGTCGTGGGGCTCAAATACATAGTACGGTATAGTACAGCCGATACAAGGCTGTGCGGACTCTGTTTACCGTACTCTCCACATTCACACCTCATTCGCCACCGAGATGGGCAAGTCTCAGGCTCAGCCGGCCTGACTGTCTCAGGGCAGTGTGCACCGATTATCAGACCTGCTCTCTGCTCTGTCGCAACCCCCCCCAATATCACACAATGGCGGCTGCTTCACTGGCCAGCCAGGAGACACACACCCCGGGCCATCCTTCCACATCAATGCCATCTTCAGCCTTTCTATTGGCCCGGTTGAACACTCTGCGGAACTCGCTCCTTGAGCATTTTCAATATATCATCGAATCCTCTCAAGTTGGCGGCAAAGTCAAGCAGGTCAGCCGGGATCCAGCCACTGACCGAGTCTATGATGAAACAGTCGAGGTGGATGAGGCCAAGATCCCGAGCTTGGCACAGACGAAAATGGATCAAGTCAGGATGGACGTCGAAGTGGAGGGTCTTATCAAGAAGTGTGAAGATTTGCTGGCTTTGAGTAGGGTGCTGAAGGAAGGTTGGATCTTCGGAGGTCTCGACACCATCAAGAAATCCGATGGCGAAGAGGAGCAGCGCGAGATTGAAGAATGGGAGCAAGCTAATGAAAGTATGCAGAAGTGGATGTCAAGTTATTTCAGCAAGAACGGCGGCGGCGGCGCAGCTTCAGACTTGGCTGATCATGACATCGACGAAAGATAAGAGCGCATAGTGGACTTGCAACTGCCATGAGCCTTTTCTGCTCCACCAATCCAGACGCCGGGATTGTGTTGTTGTTAGCTACAGAGCTGGTCGATTTCAAGGCTATGGAGTCTCCGATCCATCAAATCTTCCAATGAATCATCCCGCGTCGACAACGACGACTTGTCATATCGACAATGAGCTAGATGATTCAGTCACATTGGCACATCGGTCCTATAGTGATGTGCGAAACTGGTTTCACCCAAAATGCACACAGACATCTACTATACCCCCCCCCGGGTTTATTTCAGTAAACCAGGTCTGATGACAGTTTTGACAGATCGCCCAACCAATCAAATTGGTTATCAGAGTTGATTGATTATTTACTCAAATTATCCGATAATTCGAGTAGATTCGATGCAGCTACCATGTCCAGCGTGGGAGACAGTAGAATAGAGAAACAAACAAGAAGTGAGTCAGAAGTGAAATCAATGTGTGTTCAGAAGCTATCAGCTATCAATGAGCGAATAAGTAGGCACGCGCCAAGCGCCTCCCGCCCTAACACCCTACTGTACAGTGTGATTTAATGCAGCAGCTTACATTGCAATTTAATACAGTGACCTACGTACGATACGATACAATGCAGCGAATCAATAATACTGCAACCTCTCGAGACAAGCGAATTGCAATCCAAACAGCCCTCAAGTTCAATATTCTTGTCAGATAAATCGATCTCCAGGTCACGTGCTCACACAACTCACGGAATCACGTGCATAGAACCATCAAGAATGACAAGAATAACGCGACAATCACGTGATGAAAACTCTAATGACCTTTATAAATAGATCTGCTGTCGATTCAATCATATTTTCATATCACTCCCAGATGGACGACGAAATCGACCTGATCGACGGACTAAATTGGACCCTCGAACCAACACTCGACGACGCTCTGACCATTCCGCTTATTCCTGCAAACAGAACAAGTGAAAATTCTGCTCGACCAATCAGATCCAATCATTAATCAGGTTCGACTCATACTACTTATAGCGCCGGTGATATCAAGCTGAACGTCAGCTACGACGACAATATCAGCTCTAATCAAGTGCCAGCTAGTATATCAACAGCTCAAAGAGGCAAACGCTGACGGCAAGACTGATTGCCTACGTGTACGATTAGCTCCCATATTGCTATATATACCCACGTTGAGCGGGAGCTCAACGTGGATAATCAGCGAGAGCAAATTTGACCTTTTTGCAAGACTAAGATTTCCGACACTTCCATATAGCTATATATACCAATGTTGAGCTCCCGCTCAACGTGGATAATCAGAGAGAGCAATTTGACCTTTTGCAAGACTAAAATTTCGCTAGACGCTTGTCTTATACAAGGTCTTATGACCCTGTTAGTCATAAATACATTCTCTAATAAGGCAATAGTTGCCTTGCATTATAAGACTATGGAGGCACCTCGGCTGATTAAGATTGTCACCCAGCTGAAGCAAGACTAAAGTAAGCCAGTTGCCTAGCTGAAGTATGAAAATTGCCTTCTAACCAGGCTACAAAATGGCAACTAGGCTATTGTTCACCCATAATAGGTTTTGCTTGACTCTTCATGAAAAGTCTCATGAGTGAGATAGAACTAGACAGATGAAATAATGATCTAACTCTGAGCTTTTGAAATGAGTGACTGACTGTGATTGGTGTCAGACTGATTAGCTGACACTTTTAGATGCGTCGAACTGTTATTGGTAAGGTGTAACCCACAGTGGATTGGGTGAAGCCGGTTTCGCACATCGGTTGGCCTTGACAATGACAGTGTTGCTGCTTTCCTTCCGCACGTGACCGACTAGATGTAACGCGCCTGATGCCACGAAGGCCAATGTCTTTGTCACGAACAATATCAAGCTGAACAATACTACGCTCGGTGGCTCGGGGAGATGCATTGTACATGAGCTTTGTCGTTTACAAAAGGTGACAGATAACCGCAACCAATGTGCGAATTCTATGGCTGTTTCGTTATTGAGAATTGCTGCAACAGACAAAGATGTGCTGCCACATCTGGTGCGAGCAATGAGTCCAAAACACTACATAATCCAGCCACCTACCAGTCGCCATCCCTACGTTTATCAAACTTGATCAACCTAATGAAAATCACCGACGACCGCTTCAAACGGCCCCAGAGCAACCCATGCAGTTCATACTCATCTCTCTCATTGGAAGTGCCACTCTAGCTCTCTCTGGCCCGATGAACGGCCTCTTTAACAGCGACAACGTTACTCTGAGTGGCCCCATCGATATCTCGTCTCATGAAGTCCATTCCTTCATGAGCGGCAAGAGCCTCGCATACCGCACCGCCGTATACGGCGTGTACCAGTGCGATCAACCAGGTATCAATACCCTTTTCAATGTTCAATCCTTCGCTCCTCAATCCTCACTAATATATATTCAGGTTGGCGAGGCAACTGCAAATGGGACGGCCCAAACGTCGAGGACGGGAGCTGTCACAAAGCATTCTACGGTGCCACGGCCTCAATAGGGCCTGACAAGGGCATCCGATGCAATATCTACCGCAGCCCCAATTGTGACGGCCCGAGCGGGTCTGACCTACGATACCCTGGTATATACCACTTCCAGACTAATATATGGTGGCAGGCAGTCATGGCAGATTGCACAGGGACGGGGTGTCTAGATGCGCCAGGGAGTTATCAGTGCACGAAAATCGAGAAACATGCAACGTGAAACTGTGTAGATATTGCACTGGCCAGACTTGCGTTCAGGTTACATAGTTAAAGAAGTCTTGGTCTCATCAATCTGGTGCCCAGAGCAGTGTGCATGAGCCCCAGTCGCTCTCTCTCTCGTGTCATGTCAGCATGCGAATGAGGTGGAGGCCCAGAGAAGTTTGAAAAGGGAAGGAACGCGCATTAAAACCAACTAAACTCGCTTAAACTTTAACTCAGAATAGATCAAACACGGATGACGCCACGGCTTATATCACAGTTGAGAAATTCAAGGCTTTTATGCTTAAACTCACTCTCGCTCTCTGTGTGCCAATCTATAATTAATTATCCTCTTGTTGCCTACGGAACCAACACAGCCCACCGACGCCTGAAATATCGATACAAGCCCAAGCCCACGGCTTCATTTAACTACAACCAATGCACCACCCGGCTCCGTAGTAATGAGTTCCATACCCACCCCTCCAGCAACAACCCTCTCAACTCCATCCCCGACTGAACGACCCTCTTCCCCATCACTTCTATTAGCAGCGGCAGGAGCAGCAACAATGCCCCTACTCTCATCGTCGCCACTCAAGCCGATCTATCTCATCGTCGCCACCAGCGCCACCGGCGCCACCGGCGGGAGCACCGCTCTCGGTGTCGGCCTACGCAATGCCCTCCCCTGGCCGAGCATAAAATCTGACATGGCGTTTTTCAAAGCCACCACTACCAAGACGCGACCTCTCGGCAACAACAGCATCAACACCAGCACTAGCAGCACACCCCCTCCTTCCATCAACGCAGTAATAATGGGCCGCAAAACATGGGACTCCATCCCCCCGCGATTCCGGCCGTTAGCAGGGCGTGTCAACGTGGTGATTTCCCGGTCCGCACAGGCATCGTCATCGTCATCGTCATCATCATCAGTGTTGCCATCTCTTATGTCACCGACCCACGCAGACACAGCGCCTTCATCTCCTGCTCCTGTGCTGCATTATCCATCGCTTGAATCCGCGCTGGCGGCTTTAACCAGTAGCAAGACCAACAATAGTTATGATAATAATGATATTAACCAGCAGCAGAAAGAAGGAACCGAAGGAAGCAGAGGAAGGAGCTGGCAAATAGGCAATATCTTCGTGATGGGCGGTGCGCAGATCTACTCCGCCTTCCTCGCCCTGCCACCAAGTGTGATTGATTATCGACCGGTGCGCATCTTGCAGACTGAAGTCAGAAGAGTAGACCGTGATGGCGGTGATGGTGGGGAATTCGAGTGTGATACATTCTTCCCCATCGCATTGGAAGAGGGGAAAGACGAGTTGCGAAAGGCAGCTGAGCGTGAAGTCGAGGAGTGGCTGCGCACCGAGTCTGGGGAGACGATCCCATTGCAGCAGGGCGAGGGTGAGTGGCTTCGCGACGACAAGGTTGGGGTTGAGGTTAGGGTAGTTGGATGGGAAAGACGATGATGGAACGGGCATGCGTGTGCTCTGTAATTACGTGTACTTGTATCATGTCTAGGGTGACTACCAGAACACGAGTGCCATGCATGCTCAGATGACCGCTTGAACGCTATCACATACAACCAACCACTTTAACCGCCTCTCTCGCATCTGTCACATGCGCACAATGCTTCCTAATAAAACCCACCAATGCCCTGATCGTGCTCCATAGTTTTGCAGTACCGCACAAACGCTTTCTTGTGCACCATGCCGCGAAACTTTCCTTCTTCTAGCACACAAATATACCTCAGTCCCAGCTTGACGAAGCATTGGTAAACCAGATCCATCGGACTGTGCATGTCGAGCGCCACAGGTGCATTGTCAATGTATGGGGTGAAATCCGCTGGCTCTTGGCTGCAAAAGGTTAGGTCATCATCCTCTTCATTGGCGTCTGTATCGGAGTCATAATCTGATTCAGACACGTCATGGTCGAAAACTCGACGAAATCGAGGCCGGGCGCTGTAGGAATGATCCAGGACGGCCATGCGGCATAGTGCCGTTTCATGGTTGACAACCTGGTCAAGAGCGAATTCGAGATCTGGTGCTGGGATCAATCCAACAAGGACATGGTCTCGGATAATCGGCAAGCCGCCGTCAAGCTCGCCAGAGCGTTGCAGGCCATCGAGCTTTGCCCACAGCTCGCTCGCTCTGACTAAGGGCGAAATGGTGATGTCAATGATCCTGTCCAGGCGTGGTGATGGTGTGATGTCGCCCAGCTCCGAGTCAAACACGGGGCTGGCTCTGTTCTCGAGAAATGGATAAGAGTTCATATCAGTCAAGAGACTATAAATGCTATGTGGCTCAACAGCATCAGAGGTCCATTTGGCGCAGAGGATGGCTAGAGAGAAAGGCAAGACGTGGTCCAGACTTCCAGTCAGTTCGAAGAGGATGACGGCAAGTGTGACCGTCAGTCTTGTCACACCGACCATGGTGGCGCCTGCCGCCACCAGGGCATAGACGCCAGGTGTGACGCAGGACTCAATACCACCATCGCTCACACAGCTAGACCAAATAGAGACGTGGGGATTTTGGAGAATGACGTACTGCGAAATATGACCGACTATGCGTCCCATCAGGCCGCCGACAACCATTGATGGCACGTAGATGCCGGCTGGCACTTTGATCCCAAACGTGATGGTTGTCAGAAAGGACTTGATGATAAAGGCGACGGTGAGATACCAAATGACTCCTGGCAGGCCGTCGGGTGTAGGACAGAGCCTAGTATCGCTGGACGCACGGCAGGGCGCCGCAAGCTCGTAGAGCAGCTCGGCCACTGGAATGCGGGTGAATCGATTCCAGAAGCTGAGCAGACCAGTTGTGGTAGCTACCAGCAGGACCTCAACCATGGGATGATTCTTGATCAGGGGAATACGACGAAAGGTAGTGGCCCAGATTCGTGATGCTTTGATGAAGAGGGCGCCCATCAAACCCCCTGTCAAGCCCAGAAATGCAAAACTGCCCAACTCGAAGAGATGCCAATCGCTAAAGTATCGAACCTGGAACAAGACGATTTTGGAAGTGCCGTATGGATTAAAAAACTTGAGTGACAATGCAGCCGCGATGCAGCAGAAAAAGGTTCTAAACAGAGTCTTGGGGGGGAAGTAGTAGCTCACCTCCTCGAGGCTGAACAATACGCCTCCGAGGGGAGAGCCAAAGGCGACAGTCACACCACTTGCAGCACTGGCCGACAGAACTTCTCTTCGCTTTCCATCGTTCAGGTTGTACTTTGCAAACATTCGGCAAGCAACATTGCCAATGCAGGTAGCGATGTGCACGTAGGGTCCTTCCTTGCCCAGGCTCATGCCGGACGAAACACTAAGAATAAGGCCGAAGGTTTTGAGGCACAATGTGCGTAGGCCAAGGTAGCCGTGCAGCACGAAGCCGCTGAGAATGACTTTGACCTCGGCCACGCCTGAGCCAGCAGCAGAGTAGTAAATGTTTGCCGGAAGCGCCTGGGAGGAAGACACTGCGTCAGAGTCCTTGTCATCTGAATCAAGGCTCTGGTGAACCGCACCAAGATTTTCGTCGAGGGTTGATGCAACGTGCGAGGGCACCACCGTCTTGGAGAAGAGGGTGATGAAGCAGGCGAGCAGGGCCATTGTAATAACCCCGATGTTGAATGCCACAAAATCGATCCATACCGTGTCTTCGGCGCCCGGACGGATCAGCTGCGACCAAGACCGCCAGCGGTCACAATGTGGTTCCCCATTACAACACGTGCTGCGGCCATGATACCAAGCGCCACGACAGAAGCCTCGCTTGAGATCAAAGATTGCAGCCTCGGTCACATCGACAAAGTAGGCCGTCGCTGCCGTCAGGCAACCGATGATGGCCACGAGGATCCAGCCCTGGGCCGAGTCAGCCCAGACACGCAGCTTGCCTCGGATGCCCTTCTGTCTCCTGAGTTGGAGAACGCGGTGGCCATCTTGTATGGAGTCGTGCACCCAGTCAGTGCTCGTAAACTGATCATACCACACTCTGTCGTCCAGGTTGAGCGTGGGCTGGTGCAGCTTCGGAGTTCGGAGCCCGGAGCTCCTCATCCACCTCGACGGCAGCGAGCCTACGCTTGCTTGTCGACGCTGGGCTCTCAGGCTGCCAATGGTACTGGCTGCTCTTGACAGGACATGGGGCTGACCACCATGCGGCGGGCCTGGCGGCGAGGCTGGTGTGGTGCGAGAATAGGGCAGTGTTGCAGACCTGGTGAGCAACGACGTCGTCTCTGTGGGCATGGAAGTCATAGTGAGATTGGGGTGCGTGCGAGCACGGAGCTCGTTGACAGACATGCCCCTTGACTCCGTTGGCCGGCGAGTATGGGTAGGGGAGCCACGCCTCGATGTGGGCACTGAGGCCGCAGTGGCTGCCTTTCGCCCGCCATTCGTCTCGTCGGGGCGGCCGGTGGCGTGCCTATCCGACATGGTCTTTTTGGGAAGGAAGGAGGGGCATAAGGACAGGAAGGGCCGATGGGCACATCAATGGGTCCGGCAGGAGCTAGCGTGAGACACACGGGCAGGAGGGACAGGGTGCAAGAGCGGCAGAGAGGGGCGGGGGGGTTGAGGGACGAGAGACGGAGGTAGGGCTCAGTTGATAACGAGCGATCGGGGTCAGTCAAAGCAAGCAAGTCAACGGGGCTTGCAGGTGACATGTATAAACTAAGCGATTGTCAGGTTGATCTCACCTCTTGCCGCCCCGGATCATCTGATGCCCACAGTAAGTTACTTGTTGTTGCCTATTTCAGCTTGATCAATTATAGCTTACGCTTAGCGTCTGATCGATGACCAGGCCACCATGCGCAACTATAATATACCCAAGTACCGAGTACAAGTATGTACCCAGGAGCTTAGTTATAATATCCGATCACTGCAACGGTCCAAATGTCTTGTCTTGTTGTTGTTGTTGCCAATTTGGGGATCTGGGGATCTGTGGATCTGTGATCTGTGCGTGACTTCAAGTCGCCAGCCGATGACGATGCTGACGTTGGACCCCAAGTCCCCGGGACTAACTCAAACTGCACATTCCGCCAAATACCCTGTCCACTACACAACCAGTTCGCAGCATTTGTAGCAGAGCAGTCTGGCTCTCCACCTTGGAGAAATCGCCATGGATATACAGAGGGACTGCCGAAAAGGGCAGGCACAGATAGATTCTACAAGGTAAGGACGACGGAATCCTAAGAGGCAACCTACCCGCAAAGCCCGCTTGGCGCTCTCGGGTCCGATGATTTGCTCCTTTCGCACAAAACATGCATGATTCGATAAACTTTGAATAACAGTGGCCGTTACTGCGCAGGGATCATGCAAGGAAGAAACCAGCAACTAGCGCGATGCACTCGGCTCGTGCCCGAGAGCTCCCGATTAGCTACTTCGCGGGCTCTTGCCGGATTAACCGCCAAGCCATGTCCAAGGCACTACTCGTCGTACCAGTGGGACAGGAAGAGTATCTAAGCAAACACTCGAGTGCAATGAAGGGGAGATCCTGACGCGGGGTGGCAAAGATGCTGATAAGCTCGGCTTGAAAGGACTCAGCATCCTCGTGGGGCTTTGTGCACTATTTTAAATTACCTGTTACTTGCCCCGCTCCACCTTGGGGTAATGATAAAAAATCATCTGATCGAAGGGCGGACCATGTGGTAGGAGTGGAGATCAGCAATCGCACGAGGTCAAGTAAGGGCCTCGTCATGCACGCGGTCACCGCCTCATCTATGAGCGAAAACACCCGGACATTGGTTTCCCCAACTAACTTACCAACGGTCTGGTACCATGGCATAGAGAGACCAAACGCCTGCCGAGAGAGTACCATATACTTGCCTCCGGTCGTGGCAACCTTAGGCGACTTCACAACTGGTCACGGGAACCTCAACTTGTCATCATTGTAGTTAGAGGCCGCTGCAACAAAGTCTTGGCGCCATGCCTCAGTAGGCCAAAATCTCTTTACCCTCAGTCCAATAAGTCGCGTACCCCGGTTTCCGACACCCCCCCTTTCCGACAGGGATAAAATTCCGGTGCCGATTCCCCAACCCGAATCTTCAAACCTCTACAACTCGACCGAATCTTTAAACCTCAACAACTCGACCAAGTTAAGTCCAAAATTGAATGAAATCTATATTACTTTAATCGCTGAGATCACTAAATTCTTCTGCACTTGAATCCGTCTCTAAAAACGGCTTGGCCAGCTTTCGATCACGCGTTGAGCGTCAAATAAATACTGGCTCCTCGTCTGATGTGCTGCTCTCCATATCCAATAGCTCCTGCGCTACTTGCTGAGTACGCTGTTTAGGATCTCTATTGAATTGATATAATACCATTGCAAGACTGATAAAGCGCTTATTTGGATCTGGTATCACCTTCCGCCGTTTTGCTCGTTTTGCTGGTTTTACTTGCTCCAGCTGTTCTCGGAGATGCTTGATTTCCTGGTCTCGCATTGTAACCTCGACTATTGATCTGTCAAGTGCTGAAGCAGCTTTTCGTAGTGATAATCGTGATATAGGAGAGCCTCTATTTCCATTAAGCAGCTTAATAATATATCCTTACCACGCTTTAGAGTAGTAGTATTAGGGATAATATATATGGTGCCCCCCTATTGTAACATGGTGCCGGTTACAAGCATAAATATTACAAGTTCCAAGATGTGCCCCAGGATTTGGGAGTACTCTCAGTCTTTTTGGGCGACCCCCAAGTGACTTGTGGAACTTGGTCATGACACCTATGCTGTACGAGGATGGCAGGGCTGCTGACAATATCCATTAGTCGGGCAGGTCAAGCAACGGCAGTATAGTGTGCGGTGCGAAGGGTAGTTGACGGGTAGACACAATGTACACAGCAGGGTAGTTATCAGGCCGGCAGGGCCTGGGGATATCGACAGCGAGGGAGTCGAGATCAGCAAGAGGGAGATGGAGAAAGAGGCGCAAAGGGAGAGAGAATTAGCTTGGCCAATCTTGGTTCCGTCTGTCAGAGCAGTATGTTCATTAATTAATCATCTATAGACTGTTTTCAGTTTTTTTTTATAGAAAAAAACAGCCTCTGTCCAAGAGCTGGAGAATATAAGAGGTATAAGCAGGCAAAACGAGAATTGTAGCAGGACCGCCAAGCAGAACCTAAGCTGGCCGACTGTCCTCGGCAGCCTTGGCTCCGATTGGCCAATTTCCGTTACCGTTTTCTGTTCCGACGATAGCATTGAGCGGAGCTCAGTAGAATATGGTTGCAAGGATGATGTTACGTGTCGCGTAGAGGAGGCTGGCGGTGAGCGAGACAATCGTGAGACATTTCTAACAAATTTCGCCTTCATTGTCATAGGAACGCATCAAAACCTGGCGCCCAAAATTGCTTCGACAGCCACGTCCGAAGGGTGAGTCGGCCTCAGCCGCTTAACGAGATATCGTTCGCCATGACCTCAATCAATGCATGCCACAGAGATCCCACCACCAGGGACTCCGGCCCCAAGTTGTACCCCCAGTTCCTCCTATTCGGCGACTCAATAACTCAAGGCTCACACAATGACCTGGTCCCCCCGTTGTCGAACTACTATCTCCGGCGTTTGGATATCATCAACCGAGGCTTTAGCGGGTACACGGCACCGATGGGACTGACCATCCTACCACGCTTCTTCCCCGCCACCACGCCGGCCCCAGACACCAACGTGGCCCATGTTCGACTGATGACCGTTTTCTTCGGTGCCAACGACGCCTGTCTCCCCGGCCAACCGCAACACGTGTCCCTGGTGGCCTACAAGCACGCCCTCGGCCAAATCGCCAGCTACGAGGGAGTTAGGCTGCACGCGACCAAGATCATCTTCATCACCCCGCCGCCCATCGACGAGTACCAGCTGTGGGATGGCAACCAGTCCCGCAGCGCCGTCAACACCGCTCTGTATGCCGAGGCTTGCCGTAATGTTGCCGCTTCCCTCAGCCTGCCCTGCATCGACCTGTGGAGTGTGTTCATGACCAAGGCTGGGTGGAAGGGGCCGGGAAGCGGCGAGAAGCTCATAGGCAGCAAGGAGCGTGAGCGTAGCCGGGTGCTGAACGAGTTGCTGGACGACGGGCTGCACCTCTCGCCACAGGGCTATAATGTTCTCTGGCATGAATTGAGGGCCCTCATTGAGAGTGAACTGTCCTCGGAAGTCGCGGGAGGCTTACCAATGGTGTACCCGAGTTACACGGATATGCTGCATTTAGATACAAAATGAAGCGAAGGGGTTGGGAAGTGATTGCAAAGAAGAAGAAAAAGGAGAAGGGGGGGCGGGGCCGTGGGGCATTAGGAGTGCATGCAGGAATTGGGAAGATTGTATAAAGGTCCAGTGGGATATGATATGATGAAAGATAAACGATCTAGATTTTCTGTAGTGAATGAGTCAAGAAAATAGATATGAAGTGGAGAAAGAGATCAAGTCATGTTTAAGCAGTCTTTGTTTTTTGGAGTGGATTTCGGGCCTCCGTCTAGATACAGGGGACGAACTTGCCAGAGAGACGAGCAAGGCCTCGGTGACAGGATAGACTAGAGGAGGCAATGGCTGTGAGGAAAGCAAAGCAGTCTTCGTATCTCTCGAAAGGAGCGTGTGCTGATGACCATCCGTCTAAAATGATTGCAAAAGTGGAAGAATTGAGTTGAGTGGAGAGCAAATTGTCGTTTGGCTGCTGAAAAGGCCTCAGGGCTGGGACAGTCACCATCTTGGAAGCACAGAGTGAACTAGAGTGGAGAAAGAGGCAGAGTCGAAAGTCTAGTCCTCCTCACTCTCGTCGCCAGACTCGGCTTCATCAAGCCACTGCAGGAACTTCTCTGCGGCCTTGCGCACCTTGCGGCTGGTGTTGACATCGACATATTTCTTGCTGGCTTTAGAGCCCCACGACTTGGCGACTTCTTCAGTCAGCAAGTCGTTTTGGTAGTAGCCCATGAGAATTGCAGGAACCTGGGGGATCAGCTCAGGGTGGTCGTTGCCAACAAAGCGCTCGGTGCCACCGAGGAAGGCCTTCTGGTGCTTCTCTGAGTCGCCGATCAACTTACGCAGCATAGCGCCGCGCCCAGGGATCTGCTTGACAATGTCTTGGTCGAAGATGGTTTGAGCAAGCACCGTCAGAGTCTTGTGCTTGGCTTCGACACCCAATTCTTTGGCCTTTTTGTAGATGTCAATGTCGTCGACATTGACGATGCCATTCTTGCCTTTGGCCTGGTCAAGAATCCACGTGCCGAGCTGATCATAGGCGTTGGCGCCACCATCCTCGCCCTCGTCGTCGTCGTCGAAGGCGAGCGAACGCTTGAGGTCAGAGGGCAGTTCTTTGGCACGCGCAGCCACAGCCTCGGCGGATGTATCGACGGCCCATTCATCATCTTTAATCTCTCCATTGGTCTTGGCATCAATTCCTTTTGCATCATGATTGATCTGGCGGGTGAACTCGTCGTCGCTGCCGGCTGCAACTTCGAAGTCACCGTCTTCAGCATCTCCTTTGTCCGAGTTCGAGTCATTGGGACTGCCGCCATTTGCCGAGCCATTCTCCTGGTTCTCAGCCTTGGCGCGATCACGGCGGGTCATCTTTTCCTTCTTGTTCTTCTTGCCGCCCTTGGGTTCGTTCTTCAAGATGAAACCGCTTAGCTTGTGGCGCAAATCGGCTTGGGTGCGCTGCCCACAGGCCTTGCAGTCGAGCAAGATCCGGCCGTCCTTGATGTTGATCTCCGTCTCCGGGTTCTTGCAGGACTTGCAGAGCACGTACTTGGAGATGAAGCCATCGAGCGAGTCTTGAAGCTTGGATGCATCGTGGGCGCCGTTGATGATCCAACGGTCGTCCTTGGGATTGGTGTTGGTCTGAGCACCCAGCTCGAAGCCGAACCACTTGATGACGTAGGCAGTAGGGCGGGCAAGGGACTGGGCGACGCTGGGAAGGTTCGCGACCACGGTTTTGATGCCGTTGCCCTTGCCTTCGATCTTGGACTGGAGTCGCTCCATCTTGTAGCGGTAGAAGGGGTCGGTAACATCGGTACGGATGTTGATTGTTGCCATGATGACGGTCTTGGTCCTTATTTGCACTAGGCCAAGAGGCAGAACAGTCTTGGTCTTTGCACTAGGCCAAGAGGCAGAAAGTTGATGCACGGGCTGGAACAAGGAGACTGCTTATGTGAATGTGAAAGAGATTAGACATGCGTGGAAATCACCACCGACGTGTTATAGTTGACATGAAGTCTTGAGAGGCCGAACCACAATCAACCATAGGCTGAACCTGGCTGGTCACAGCGTTTTCTTGAGGTAGGAAATATTTCCTGGTTTTGAAGTGATGAGGAGTGAGAGGTGGTGGAGGATGCCTGATACATGAACAAACTGAGGCTGCGAGTGTTGTGTGTTCAATGGATTTGGGTCAAAGGGGGCTCCTTGAGCAAGTCCGAGGATGTAAGTGATCAGAGAGCAGTGACAGGAGCAACCTGAATGATGAAAAACTCTCGCAGGACAATGTGTGGTTGCTGAGAGGCAAGATCAGTGATGATGAAAGATGAGAAAAAACAAGCTGGGGTGAGACAAGGGTCTTATTCGAAAAAATGCGTCGGCCTAGGTACGGGTAATATGATGACACCTGTGCCACACAAGGCTAGGCCACCCTTGGCACTAACTAACTAATTAGTTACCGTGGCTAATTTCTGGCGGTACCCTAAGCGGTTGCCTGAACCGCACTCCTTTCCGGGGCGTCGGTCGCCGGGAAAGCGAGCTTGTTCTCCGGGCTACAGTGAGTGAGTTCTCCGGGACAGCTTCTCAGGCAGAGAAAGACAGGAGCAGTGGCAAACTGTCGAGCATGGAAGCAGTGCACTGCCACCCCCCCCCCCCCCCCCCCCCCCCCCCCCCCCCCCCCCCCCCCCCCCCCCCCCTTCACAANNNAGCCGGTGCCTTGCCCAGCCGCTAAAATTTCTCCCACCATTCCCAAAACTCAAAAATGTCCCCCCCCCCCCCCTGCCACCCCCCTGCGCGCGCAACAGTGACTCCAGTATGATGAGAGAGCAGCGCGCGCAATGGCATGGCTTGTAGTAATAATGAATGACATAGTGGGCTCGCGACTAGAATGTTTTGAAATTTTCGTATTTTTTCTACTGAGGCTGTGTCCTCATTCCCGCATTGGCCCAGACCGGCTTGACATCTTGTCGTCCGCGTCCTACTGACAGACAATAAGCAGAGGCAGTCTTTCGAGTGGCAGGCCGTGTGAGCGGACGGTGACTGAGAGATAGATGATGGCGGCGCGGACGGGCAGCAAGACGCTTGACCTGACCTTATACCTGGTCACCGACTCGACGCCAGCGATACTCGGTCACAAGAGTCTGACCGATGTTGTCGAAGAAGCCCTCAAGGGCGGTGTGACTCTCGTTCAGTATAGAGAAAAGCACGCCGACACGGGGGCTATGATCAGAGTTGCTTCAGAGTTGCACCGTGTCACAGAGCGATACGGCGTGCCACTGCTTATCAACGACAGAGTCGATGTCTGCCTGGCTGTCGGGGCTGAAGGCGTCCATATTGGCCAGGATGACATGGCCATATCGCAAGCACGTGGGTTGCTCGGCCCCAAGGCCACCATCGGTGTGACTGCTTCGTCTATTGAAGAGGCCAGAGCAGCTATTGAGGGAGGCGCCGACTATCTGGGGATCGGCACCATGTTCCCAACGCCGACGAAGACTGACACGAAGGCGATCATAGGGACCAGGGGTACGCAAGCAATCCTGGATGCCTGTGACACTGGGACTGCCAAATCAGTTCCGTGCGTGGCGATCGGGAGCATCAATGCCAGTAATGTGCAGAGGGTATTGCACCAGAGCGCCCTCGGCGAGAACAGGCTAAACGGGGTCGCGATTGTCAGTGCTATCATGGCCAGCTCCGACCCGCAGAGGGCTGCCAGAGAGTTGAAAAATGCCATTACGGCGACACGGGAAAAGGTCGACCTTGTCCATGCTCCAGCAGTCGAGCCTCTGGCCTCAGTATCTGAGATGGTGGCCAAAGTTCCATCAATAGTCAAGGCTCACGCTACGTCGTCGGTACTATGTCACAACATGACCAACACCGTGGTTCAAAACTTTGTAGCCAACGTTTGTCTGGCCACCGGCTCATCTCCGATCATGTCACTGAACGGCGCAGAAGCCGCCGATCTGGCCCAGCTGGGAGGTGCGCTTGTGGTGAACATGGGTACCGTTACTCCAGAAATCCTCGACGCCTATCTGGCTGGTCTGCGAGCCTACAATGCAGTGGGAAGCCCTGTCGTATTCGACCCTGTTGGAGGCGGAGCGACGACAGCAAGGAAGAATGTCGTTAAGACTCTAATGGCGGGCGGCTATTTCCATCTGATCAAAGGGAACGAAGGAGAGATCTCGGCCGTCGCAGGCACGTCGTCAGTTCAACAACGAGGCGTGGACTCTGGGCCATCCACGGCGACCGGCAACGAGAAGGCGGCTTTGGTTAAAGAAATTGCTCGACGAGAGAGATGTGTGGTGCTCATGACAGGAGCCACAGACTATCTTTCCGATGGCTCCAGAACACTGGCAGTGTCGAATGGAAGCCACTGGCTGGGCAGAATCACGGGTAGTGGATGTGCTCTAGGGGCAGTAACAGCCAGTTACATGGCTGTTCACCAAGAAGACAGGCTCATTGCGGTGCTGAGTGGCCTCTTACATTATGAGCTGGCAGCGGAAAGAGCAGAGAAGAGGTGTTCTGGGCCAGGATCTTTCATCCCTACCTTCTTGGACGAGCTCTACCTGCTTGGTCAGGAGTTTAGAGACGGCAGATATAGTTCGCTGCAATCAGATGCCAGAGTGAGAGCGGTCTAATTTACAATATGGCTCCTTTTCAGGGTATTGTTTCAGTTGGATTGTCTCCTGGTGGTTGAGATTAAGATGTTGAACTGATTGAGATGTTGGATTGATTGAGATGTCGAACTAATTCAGATGTTGAACTGATTGAGATGCTGAACTGATTGAGATGCTGAACTGATTGAGATGCTGAACTGATTGAGATGCTGAACTGATTGAGATGTCGAACTGATTGAGATGTCGAACTAATTCAGATGTTGAATCTGTACATTCAGCAAGTCTCTGTAACTACAAGCCAAACAAGGAGCCAAGCATCTTCCATCTGAGCATCCTCACCAGGCCTTGACTCCCACAGCACCCATTCTCACTCCCATACCACTTGTTCAGGTATTGTGCGGCGACTCCGGGCTTAACGGAGTTTACCTTGCTTGGCGCAAATTCGGCCGCTCTCAACTGCGCTTCGCCACGGCGCGGCCTGCTGAATGCAGAATACAGAATACAGAATCGAGTGGCAACTCCATCAGGCATTCATCCATCTTTACACCATCCGCATCCCTTTGTACAGCTCCTCGAAAAGCACGGCTTTGTCATTTGTTGTTCCTTGTTGTCCATCTCATCTGTGGCTCCAGCTTGCCATTGTCTGCACCGGCATCAAAAATCCTTTCCGGGCCATTGTCCACACCCCGATTCTGCCTAAACAGCCCCTCACATCAATTGCCTGTTGTCTGTTGTCTGTTGACAACACATCTCACTCCTTCACGTGCTCTGCCTGGTTATCAGCCGCCTCTGTCTGCCCAACACACGCAGTAACTCTCCTGAGATCTGCCTCCCTCTGCGTGTTTCCTGCGAGGCGCCCCTTCGCTACAATATTTCGGCGCGTTGTCCACCCAGCTCGAATCAGATCAGCGTCTCCCCGCACTGAAGCATCTGTCTCTTCACGGACACATGACACATTGATCAAGAGATAAGCGCTTGAGGGAGGTGGGCTGTCGGCCCTCTTGGTCCGGGGCGGTGGATGGCAGCACAGCCAATCCGTCCGGCACACCGCGCAGAGGCCATCTGTAAAGCACAGAATACAGCGAGTTCTTGGGGAATACAGTGTGTCCTTGGGGGATTCAACGTGTCCTTGGGGCTACGGGCTACTGGCTCGTTTCTCGAGACTGCAAGAAGCGCAGGCATCGGATCCTGGCTCCGTCAATGAGCCGCCTGTTTTCCTAGCTTTTCGGGCATGGAGCGACAGTCGTTTGCCACACGGGATGAGCTTTGGCAAATACAAGACACCATCACCCAACTATCGTCGACGCAAGCCTCGCACACCGACAGACTGGTTCGCATAGAAAGCATGCTCAAGATCGAGGACACCAGCCGGACGAAGAATGTATGGGGCCCTTCATCCCCATTCCCTTCCTTGCTGGGCCCTGCTCGACCAGGTAGGTGCGCTTGCTCCTTTCGCGCGGGCAGCCACTGCTGACACTTGGCAGAATCGGGCCTCAATCCCGCGGCTGAGGCCTTCCGGAACTTCGATGCCGACGGGGGCATCAGCTCGCTCAGCCTGGACAACACTGATGATCCGAGAAGGGCGACGGCGTCGAGAGCCAATTCTGTGCGGTTCGATGAGAGCGCCAACAATCACTATGGCCCGTCCCGCCAGTCCATAGATCTTCCTGCTCGAACAGGCAGTGGTCTAGGGAGCCATCCACTGTCCGAGAGATCACTCTCTCACCGTTCCGATGGACGGGCCAGTAATGCTGGCTTCGGCCGTAGCAACAGCTTCGGCCTCGATTCCAGCCGGCTGCTTTCATCCATCCACAACTCACCAAAAGTGCCGGCAAATCCTCCTCCGGGCTTCTTCGTCCTGGGGCCGTGTCCGTCGATTATTCGGTGTTGGCTCACCGAGACTTTCTCCAATGCCTCGCTTCTTTATGCTGCTATCTGCACTGGATCCGCGCTTTCATCCGTTTCCAAGTCTCTCGTCGAGAAGCTGGCTCTAACAGATCAAGTGACAGAGGAAGGCGGCTTGCGAAAGATCAAGCTTCCAGTCTACCTGACTGAAGCACGCATCACACACGCATCGTCTAGGTCAGCAAGCCCAGCTCCGCAGGTGCCTACATTAATTGCAAAATTTGTGGTCATGGACCATGTCCCCGACGACAAGTCCATCCAGGTTGTGCTCGGGAGCGACGTCTTGCGATCTCATAGTGCCGACGTCTTCTTCTCGCAGGACAGGCTCTCGATCTTTGATGAAGACCGCAACCAGCTGTCGGTGCCTCTTGTTCGGCCTGAGAATGATGAGGTATTCAAGAACCTGAGCACCGCTCCCCGCGGCCAATCAGGCTTGGTCGACTTTGGCAGAACGCAGAATTTAACACAACCATCGGTATCTGAGAAGAGGCCTGGTATCATAGGACGACCATCTCGGCTGGACACGGAGCAGTCTTCCGTGGCGCACTTGCCTCCCACTGCGACCGTCGCTGACACGAGTGATGCCGCAGTGACAACACCGGCATCTCGCTCAAGTCCGGACTTTGGCCAACCTCGTCCTGCCGATGATTCGAAATCCACGACCGGCAGCGAAAAGTCGTATACCACTCCTGCGTCCAAGCCAGCCTCTGGAGCCTGGGCCAGCTCCTGGCGTTCTGCCTCGTCGGCTCAGCCATCCGATGGTCAGGAAGCCAGCAAGCCGACTTCGTCTTACTCACGACCAAGCACGAGCCGTCCAATGAAGGTTCTTCGCCCGATCAAAAGTTCGGCTAACACGCCGCGGAGCACCGCTTCTACCTCTCCTTGGGGAGCCGGACTTGGCGCTGCATCTAAGCCCGAAGATGGCGATAGGAAATCCAGCATAGGAGAATCGAGGCCTACCTCTGCCGCTCCGTCAAAGAGTAATCCCATCGGGTCCGCGAGTGCTTTCGGCTGGCTCTAGCCAGCTTCCGTGGCAGCAACTATGGCCGACAAATGAATGGGGATGCCAATGCGGGGCGAGTCGAGTAGTTAAAGGCGAGAGAAAGGAGGCACAAGAGACGTTTAGTCTCCAGAAGTAGTAGCTAATGTATTCTACCTACGATCTTCAGGCCCTCGAAGGGTCCAAAGCGATAACAAATCAAAAGCAGACCGTTGAAATGAGCCTGATCGCTTTGCCATTTGCCGGGTGAAAGGCATCCCAAATCGCTAGCGCTTCCCGCGCAACTCCAACTTCTCCCCCACATCGGTACCAAGATTCTAGACCCCCTCGTAGGGATTTCTGATCTTGATCGTCCAACGTTCTAATCGCAATTCGCACAGGCAGATGCTTAACCCTTTGAACTCCACAAGAAACCAATTCATGAGCCAATCTGTGCCGTCATCCAGGCTCACCGCTGTATCGCAGCACTTGTCAAGCACCACTACTATCAACATGGCCACGAAGAGGCTCGGTAAGTCCCGAGCTGGATTGGTCTAGGAACAAGCAAATGTTGCTAACTGGATGTCAGTGAATCCAGCACTTTTGTATGATCTCTAGGCTTCATCCAGCACGCCCACTGGGTAAGTGAACAGAGAGTAGTAGGCTGACATAAAATGGTGGTTTGGTGAAAAAAGTATTTGCGATATCCAAGACAGGTTCCGCCCGGCCATATGGGAATTTTACAAGGTGTACGTACGGCTCGGGCTCTTTCCAGAGATGATAAAAACAAGATGGGAAGTGATCTTTAAGCTGACTATGGTTTCAATCAAGTGTCTCGACAGCCGCAAAAATGGTCAAAGCTGGTTTGTCTCACCTGCTCCGCCACAACAAGTGCATTTTTCGCTTAGGTGTCACGCTCGTCCATTAACAAAGCCAAACTCCCCAATGTGCAGCGGAAATATTCGACATTCCCATCTACATTACGACGCAGAACGCCGCACGCCTCGGCGAGACCGTCGACGAACTCACCTGTCTTCTGCCGCCCGGTCTCCCTTCCCCGACCACCCACCCAGCCCTCGCGTCCCAACTCTCCCACACAGTCCCGCGCATTCTGCAGCATGATAAAACGGCCTTCTCCATGTGCACCCAAGCCATCGCCTCGGCACTGACCGCGCAAGCAACCCCGGTGAATCCCGGGCCGCAAATCCCCGTCGAAGTCATCTTGGTTGGCATCGAGACACACATCTGCGTCACGCAGACGGCCCTTGATTTGCTGCGGATGGGCCACAAGGTCTATGTCTTGGTTGACGGCGTCAGCAGCTGTAATTCAGGCGAGAGAGGCGTAGCCCTGGAGCGCTTGAGGAAGGAAGGCGTCGTAGTGACGACGAGCGAGAGCATCTTGTTTGAGCTGCTTGGCGATGCCAACGATCCCGCTTTCAGAGCCGTCAGTGCTTTGATCAAAGACACAAAGGAGAGAACTAGGCAGGCCATTCAGACTTTTGCCCTGTAGTTGGCCAGGAGTACTCCCCCCTAGAAAAGGCAGTTCATGCCGCGAGAGTGGCAGGCTACAGTAACTATTGGATGCCTGGCTAAATACAAACTTGAATCATATATGCAAATGATTACTGGTTGCGGTGCCGCAAAGTTGACAATCAGATGGAACATGGCAAGATCCTTAGCATCATCAAACGATCAGCACGCACAATATCAGGTCAGGCCGAGCAGAGAATATATATTGAGCTCCATCAAATCTAAGTATAGTTTAAGGCTTCGGTAGCTTCTTCTAGTACTTGAGCTCCTCGACATCTTGGGGCCCGTAGACGCTGACTCGGCAAGCATCGATGGTGTCATCTGCGAGGATACGTGAGTACACTCGAGGGAACGCGTAGACATCTATTCACCTGGCTTAGATTCGCTCGTTACCATCCATCAGACAGAACACAGACAGACCCCAATCGATGGTTTGGCGGCGGCTCACATCTAGCCGCTACCACCTTGGGTCGATTGTTTCTCCGACACTCTCTTCCTCAATTCCTCATCATACTCGCTCCTCTCTCTCTTTATCAGACCTGCCGTCGATGGATAGTACGAATACCTAGAGGCAAAGTAAACACATGAGGGAATTAATCTGACTGATCGAGCAGATTTTGCAGTCGTGGTGCGCTCGATATTCCTGAACTTATTTGTCACCTTTAGCCTGTTTGTCAAAATGACCGGCATGATCGAAATTGTCGTATTTCCGTCGTCGATCTCCTCGATTTGACAGTGATATAGAAATAATCAATTAAAAAGATACGCCTTGGTGATCGTGGCGTTCCTGATGTCACGTAGCCGCCTGAAATATTGGCGTATAACAAGAACGGAAGCGCGTCAAAAAATGATTAGTTCTGAGGTCCAGAAAACACACTTATGCCAAGGGCTGATGCCTAATGCTCCAATATTGACCGATAGAAGAAGCGCATTTCCTTGCAGTTGGTATTGAGGTATAGTACGTGTATATAGGAGATAAACGCAAACTCAAGTAGCCTTATCTCCGGGATCCACTAAAATTTGTCTGCCTCTCTTTCTGCTTCTTTGCTATACTATACACTCCTGTCTTAGCCAATGCCCTGGCCATGGGTCATCGTCGCCCCGCAAAAAGGCGGTGTCTCACCCCCCCAATCAATGACGACGCTGTGTCGCACACTGTGCCTGCCTCAGAACTCTTCCATCATGCCGCCGACTGGGACCTAGAGCAGCACTACGAGCAGCAATCGCGGAAGAAGAAAGTGGCCAAAGAAGTCACAAGATTGCCAACAAAGACCAGAGAAGGCGCCCTCAAGCAAGCACAAGCAAATGATGATGCGTCAGACGCAGAATCAAACTCTTTTCTCGGGTCCGGAAGCGACGAGGAAGAGGAAGAGGACGATGGCGGCGGCGATGGTGTAGCTGCTCTACGTGCAGAGGCAGATTCTGCCACCAAGGTTCCTCTCAAGGAGCAGATCTTGCAGGCCAAGGAAGAGCTAGCTCGTCTTGCAGAGTTGCTCAATGAAGACCCAGAGGAACATGCGGGCGCTTTCAAGAAATTGGCCCAACTTGGTGGAGATAAAGTGCCAGCGGCCGTGCAAAAGCTCGTTCTGGCTTCTCAAGCCGCCATATACAAGGATGTTATACCTGGCTATCGGATACGAGCGTATCGAGATGAAGACTTGGGCAACAAGGTCTCCAAGGACGTACGGCAGACACGCCAATACGAACATGCTCTGGTCACCGGTTACAAGAACTATGTCCATCTACTAGCCTCTCTGGCCAAGCATAAGAATGCCAACAGGGAACTGCAGTCTCTCAGGAGCGTGGCCATCAGTTGTGTCTGCACCCTCTTACTGGCGGTTCCGCATTTCAATTTTCGGACCGAGCTACTAAATGTGATTGTCCATGAGCTTGCTGGCCGTGAAGCTACGCCAGACTTTGTCAAATGCGTTCAGACACTCGAGTCATTCTTCCAGGAAGACGATGATGGCGCTCCCTCGCTGGAAGCAGTCAGTCTCCTTACAAAGTTGATGAGAGCCCGAGACTTTGCAATTAGAGAGGAAACTGTCAATACTTTCCATCACCTCAGGCTGCTGTTGGAGTTAGCACCCGTGAATTCCCAACCCGACAAAGGCGCAGATGTGTCGAAGCTGCATGGAAAGAAGGCCAAGAAAGAAAAGTTTGAGCATCGGTCGAAGAAGGAGCGGAAGCTTGCGCGAGAGCGAAAGGCGGTGGAGAAGGATATGAGAGAGGCCGATGCCAGTGTTAATTACGAGGAGCGAGAGAAGATGCAATCCGAAACCCTGAAGCTCGTTTTTGCGACTTACTTCCGAATCCTAAAGGAGAGGGTGCCATCATTGATGGGTGCGGTGCTCGAAGGGCTTGCCAAGTACGCGCACCTGATCAACCAGGATTATTTTGGTGACATCCTAGAGGCTTTGAAAGATATCATCCAAAAAGCTGAGAGCGACGAGAATGACAATGACAGTGAGGACAGTGACGGGCAAGGCCGAAATACGACGCGTGAGACCTTGTTGTCCACACAGACGGCATTCACCCTGCTATCCAACCAAGACGCTGCAAAATCGGCTTCCGCGCTCCACTTGGACCTGTCGTTCTTCTCAACTCATACCTTCAGGGCACTCTACCCGCTATCGATCAACTCGGAAATTGAATTTGGTCCAAAGTCTGTCCGCCTTCCAGATCCACACGCGCCTCAACAGCGTAACAAGGTCAATGTGTCAACGCCGATCCTACTACTTTTGCGAGTCCTCCATTCGATCCTCTTGACGCCATCTCAACCACCACCAACAATCAAGGTGACCGCGTTTTACAAAAGGCTTCTGACTATTGCGTTACAACTCCCAGAGAAGTCCACCATCGCGCTACTTAATCTTCTGTACAGCATCGCAGAGAAACATGGGCGAAAGATCGAGCCACTGTGGTATAGTGATGAGAGAAAAGGAGATGGTGTGTTTCAGGGAGAGAGCGAGAATATAGAGGGCTCAAATGTGTTTGCGGTTGGAAGTGGTATTTGGGAGGAAGAGCTCCTCAGGAAACACTATTGCCCTCAAGTACGAGAGCAGGTGATGTCGATTGACAAGGTGATTGCTAGTATGGCGAAAAAGTGACGTATAGAGTTGACAATACAAAAGACTACAATATTTTCCTGACAGCAACGGCTTCTGTGCTGACCTATCAGCGCAGTAGCAGGGTTAATATACCAGAGGATAGTTACCTTGATAGCAGCACTCTGCACGGAAAGAAGATATTGTTCTGTTGTTCTCAATCGAACAGGAAACACCAAACACCAACACTTTACTGGAAATACCACTGCCTAGTCAGAATGTTTCTGCCAGTTGCTGTGGCAGTAATGCCACAACATTGGCAGGCAATTGCCTCACTCCTATACTCCCCCGCCACCCCTTTTGCCCTGGCAACGAGGATGGCACTTGAACTGCGGTCTGCTTTTCTCCCTCATTCAACTTTTCACATCTCACTACCTCTTTCAGAATCATCAATTCCAGCACCGCCTGCCAACAACCAACCAATCAATCAATCAATCAGTTAATTGCCTCTTCTTCCTCTTCTGCTCCATCCCCCCCATCATCATGCAAGAGCAACAGGTCAGTGCGGCCGCAATGGAGCAGGCAGCAACAGCACCAGCAACAACAACAGTGGCAGACGTGGTCGAAAAAGCCACTGCCAAGAAGTTTGCTCACAAGAAGAACATGGCCAGCAACACCGCCATTGACATCCAGAACGAGCTGGACCACGCCGAGGAGGCTGCAGTTGCTGCAGCAGATGCAGCCCCTCGCTCCAGCTCGGTCCCTGGTCGTCGCCCGCAGCCCGTCGTCGTCGTGGACACGTCTGCTGCTCCTGCTGCTCCTGCTGCTCCCGCTGCTCCTGCTGCTCCCGCTGCTCCCACCACCGCCACCAACACCATTATTGCCGGTTAGTACACGCACACAATGACTACTCGTCTTTGTCTTCTTCTGTTTCATCTTCTGCCTAGAAAGCCAGATTAGCTAACTCAAACACAGCAACCACTACCAGCATCAGCGAGGAGCTCCTTGCGCGAGTCGCGAGGATAGAGAGCCAGATCTCAGGACTCGCCAACGTCGTGGCCGGCCTGATCAACCGCGTGGAGCAGACGGAGAGCCTGCGTGCCAGTGCTGGTGCTGCGGGGGGCGGCACAGAAAATGGCCGTCGACGAGGCCGGGGGCGAGGACCGCGCGAGCAGGTCAAGCGTGGCGGTGGTAGCGGCAGTGGTAGTGGCAGTGGTATGGCAAGAGCCAATTGATATGGTCATCGCGAAAAGGGGGTGGGTAGGTGATTGTTTAGTCACGTGAATACTTCAGTGCCAGGAAGGGAGGAACAGCACCAAAAATATTACCATGGAGACCTTCATGAGTGATTTTTGTTTTTCTTTCTTCTCCTTCCCCTGCTCCATGACTGCAAGAGCAGGTGTAGTAATATTTGCGATTGTGACCTCCGCACACATAACAAGGGAAGACAGTACATTTAAAGTTCTCGAAGTGAGTAAAATACATAGCTTGACGAATCTGTCGAGACGGAAGGATCAACAAACAGGCATATATCGGAATGCCTGAATTATGGCCGAGAACGGCATGATCGCTCTGCTTCAGTCTGACCACTTCCTGGTGAAACTGCTGCGAGTAATCGTCACCCTTCCCCTGCTCCTTTCCCGCGATGCTGCATGGAGCCGATTGGGATTAGCCGCTTGCAGAGGTCGATTGGGATTAGCCTCTTGCAGAGGTCGATGGCAAATGGTAGCATGGTCAAAGTCGTGCCAGATAGTGGAGTGTTGCTGTCGATGGTATAAAACATTGCGTGGTGCGACATCTCCATGAAGAATCGCGCGGAGTCCGGTAACTGCTGGGTGCTCCAGGCCTGTGATCCTCGGCCGGTACAGAAGGGAGACGCCTACCGACGCGATTGTAGTAAAAGCTCGTGGGAAAGTGGTACCCTATGTGCCATCTTGGATAATTACCTGCCGAACGATTGTTGATGGGGAGCTGAGGTGCTCTGAAGCTCCGCGAACCAATTGGTGGAGCGGCGTATCTGATAGAGATTGCTAGATATTGTGGGGTCACCTTGATGGCTGAAGGCTTATTATAGATTGAATAAGCCAAGTCCACTGATGGAGTATCGGCGAGACTGGATATATGTGTTTCATTCTACAGACAATTCAATTGCTAGCCATTAATGGGACTCGGGCGCGCCAAGAAATGCCAGGTTCTGCCGCCAGACAAGTTGCTCAAAATTTCTCCAGTGTAAATACCTACCATACTTTGTATTCTCACTCCAACTTCACCCCTTCTGAAGAAAGAGAAAAAGAGAAAGAGAGAAAAAAGAAAAATGCGTCCTCTGACTGACACCGAAACCAAAACTCTGTTCACCAAACTAGCAAACTACACTGGCGCGTCACTCAGCCAACTGATCGCGCCGTCATCATCATCAGGATCAGGATCAGGATCAGGATCAGGCTCGGACCGCAATGTGTTCCGCCTGCACGAGTCACGGGTGTACTACCTGCCGCTGCGGCTGGCAAACCTGGCGACGAGCGTAGCACGGGACAACCTGGTGTCGATGGGCACGTGCGTGGGCAAGTTCAGCAAAACGGGCAAGTTCCGGCTGCACATCACGGCGCTGGACATGATCGCGGCGCACGCGCGGTACAAGGTGTGGGTCAAGGCCAACGGCGAGATGCCGTTCCTGTACGGGGGCAATGTGGTCAAGGCGCACGTGGGCCGGTGGAGCGACGGGGATGTGCCGGAGCATAGCGGCGTCGTGGTGCTGAGCATGGACGATACGCCACTCGGCTTTGGCGTGACGGCGCGGAGTGGGGCCGAGGCGACGAAGAAGAGTGCAGAGCCCACGATGGTGGTTGTCTTTCGCCAGGCCGATGTGGGCGAGTACTTGAGGGATGAGGATACGTTGTTTGCGACGTGAGGGATGTGGATACGTTTTGCGATGTGAGGGATGGAAGGGAAATGAATGAATGAGTGATTAGCATGGGATGGAAGGGAAAGGAAGATGGGGAATAAAAGAATGAACGAGTGAGTGGCTTTGTGGTCCGTGTGCATGAGTCGACTGGACCAAGCAAACTAAGTGCTCGTGGCCAGTTTTGTTGGCCAGGCCGGGAGCCGATAAAGTCGGTCGTTTTAGCACTGAGTACGTACCTACGTCATCGGTTGGGCTTGAGAGAGACGGCCAGTCAGTTAATGTGCAAAAATGGCGGCCAACGAATGAAAATGCTGGCACAGACGGGACACAGAAGGATGGAGGAAGGGAGAGGGAGAAGAGAGCGAGAGAGAGAGAGAGAGAGAGAGAGAGAGAGAGAGAGAGAGAGAGAGAGAGAAAGCGCAAGAGAGAAAGAGAGAGA
>QRBJ01000091.1:0-36174 GCA_003709865.1 Chaetothyriales sp. CBS 132003
TCTCCAGAGATTAGTTTGTATTCCGAATGATATACATTGTCCTACTTTGTAGTGCCTATCTATACAACCTGTTACAGAATATGTCAATATGGTCCAACTGCGATATGGATATACTATTAAGTTCATTCGCACTGATGGAGAGAGATCACTTGGAAATGAAGCAATCAGCTTTCTGCAGAATAGAGGGATTACTCTTGAATAATCAGCCCCCTATACTCCAGCACAAAATGGGCATGCAGAGCGCGCAGGAAGATCTATTCTTGATACAGCAAGAGCTATTCGAATCCACACCAATCTACCAGAGAATCTCTGGCCTCATCTAGTATAAACAGCTGGATATCTCCTCAACAGGACCCCAACAGAGAAGCTTGATTGGTCAACTCCATTTAAGTAGGTCCACAGCAAGAAACCAGATCTAGGCCATCTACAGATCATTGGCAGCAAGGGATATATCCTACAGCATAATATCCCTCGATCTCACAAGCTACAAGCTCGAGCCTATACTGGATACCTGGTTGGATACGATTCCACTAATATCTTCCTTATATGGAACCCATAGGAAAACAAGGTAATCCGAACAAGAGATGTTCGATTCTCTAGCACACTATTTGATCCATATCAAATAGAAGATCAGGAAGTATTGCAGATCCCTAAACAGCTTGATCTCCCCCTACAGCCAAATAAGCTATTAGATGATGAATCAGATATAGGGGATACAATTGAAGTCAAGCCACTGTCACCTGAGCCAAGATCAACCAAAACGACTATTCCAGCAGCAGCAGAAACAGCTCAACTATCTCTACCTACTCCAGATCCAACTCCAGAACCACAGACAGCACCTATCCAAGCAAGCCCATCTGGAGAATTCTCAGAAGAGAATATCCTACCAGAAGGATTGAGACGATCTTGACGACCTAGGAAGCAAGCCTATCTGGCAGCAATTGGAGAGACAGATTCTCTATCAGGATACTACTCTGCTTTTATAGCAGCCCTGCACACAGAACAGCAACAGCCCCATAGGGATACACTACCACCAGAGCCAAAGAGCTGGAAATAGATGCTGAGTCATCCATTTAACCAGGAGTTTAAGCAAGCAGCACAAAGAGAATATGATGAGCTAATCAGACAAGAGATATTTCAGCCAATTAAGAGACACAATCTCAAGCAGGGACAGCAGATTCTCCCCCTACTCTGGGTATTCACCTACAAGTTTAACAACAGTGGTATATTAACCAAGTTCAAAGCCCGAATCTGTGTTCAAGGAGATCTACAAACCTCTTATAAGGAGACCTATGCTGCGACCCTAGCAAGCTCAATATTCCGGACCCTAATAGCAATAGCAGCAGCACAAGATCTAGAGATCCGCCAGCTTGATGCAGTGAATGTATTCCTAAATAGCCCAATTGATCAGGAGATCTATATCAAATATCCTGAGGGATATCAGGTCCCAGGACAGGTTTTGCAACTCCGCAAGGCACTATATGGACTAAAACAAGCACCACTACTCTGGTACAATCATTTCACAGCTATCCTCAAATAACTAGGCCTCCAAGAAGTGCCAGGAGTTAACTGTCTACTAAGGAATGACTGGTTAATAGTGTTCTTCTATGTGGATGACATTATCCTGCTCTACTCAACCCCAAATCAGCCCAGGTATAACAGCTTCATATCAAGACTACAATCTCACTACAAGATCAGAACCCTGCCAGCAGCAGACTGGTTTCTAGGGATCAGAATCATCCGGAATTGACAGTAGAGATAACTATGGCTGTGCCAAGACTCATATATTAAGAAACTGGCAGAAAAGTTTAATATTAGCAACTATAGATGTATACTAAGTACTCCAATAAGCGATTAGATAACTATCATACCAAACCCTGAATAAGCTACCCAGTAAGAGATATATACTTATTAACAGCGTATTGGATCAATCAACTTTGCAGCTACAATGATAAGAGCAGATATAGCTAAATCCTGCTCCCTACTCAGTTAATTCCTGAAGAACCCTTCCTAACAGTATCTCTAAGAAGCTAATAGGGTTATTGCTTATCTCTATTATACTAGGACCCTTACAATTAAGTATAGCTCTACTGGGGAGCTAGAATACTACTCAGACGCTACATTTGTAGACAATGCTGACTAAAAATCATCAAGTGGATTTCTACTAATACTCTATAGTAGTCTAATTATCTGGAGTACTACTAAGCAGTGAACAGTCACTACTTCCACTATAGAAGCTGAGCTACTTGCTCTATCTTAGGCCTACAGCAATATCTATGAATATAATTAACTATTTAGTAACCTTGGATTCCTAACTGGTAAGTAACTAACACTAAGATTAGTGTTTAGTGATAATTAATAGACAATTAGGCTACTAACAGAGATAAAGTGTAACAGGTTGTATAGATAGGCACTACAAAGTAGGACAATGTATATCATTTGGAATACAAACTAATCTCTGGAGAACCTTGTTCTCCTCTCTGGGTCCTTTACTATTTATCCTCTCTCCCAATATCTGCTAGTCTGAAACCTCTCCGTGTATGGAGAGACACTAATATCTTATCTCTGTGTATTAGGCTTAAGACTCTGTTTCACTGACATCACAGAAGTGGTGTTCTGACCCTAAAGCTTGGTATCTGGGCTATTACAATATCTCCTCTTCTGCATTAATATCCCCGGTAATGATTGTACAATAGGAGTAAACTGTTATTCTATTGTTGGGTCATTGTGGGCTGCTTCTTAAGGCATAGTTATATAATATTGTTTCTAATGTTAAGGGGTGGCCTCTGTATTAATAGGTTCTATCAGAATATTGTTTATTAATGTTTAAGTATGTGTTTTGGGCTGATATGAGAACATGTTAAGTAAGTTAAGTGGAGTGGACTACTATTGTAGTAAAGAGATAATGAAATACTAGTGTTCTAACAGTATTTACCTCTTTATTTTACTTTAGTTTGTTTGTTTCTCTTCTTCTTCTCTTTAGGCCTTATAATTCTTTAGTTTTTCTTTGCTTATAAGACTGCTGATGCTAATGATAATAATAATAATAATATTATTATTATTATTATGGTTAGTATGAGATATAGGGCTAAGAGGGCTATAGCCGCTAAATCTGTGGTGTTTGCCTAAAAGGGTAGTGTAACGGCCCAGATGCTAAGCTTCGGGGTCGGAACACCACTTCTGCGATGTCGGTGAAACAGAGTCCTAAGCCCAATACGCAGGGACAAGACATTAGTGTCTCTCCGTACGCGGAGAGGTTTCGGACTAGCAGATATTAGGAGAGAGGATAAATAGTAAAGGACCCAGAGAGGAGAACAAGGTTCTCCAGAGATTAGTTTGTATTCCAAATGATATATATTATCCTACTTTGTAGTGTCTATCTATATAACCTGTTATATTCTAATCTCTCTTCCTAAAAAGGAGATAGTCGCTATATTGTTGGGATAATATATTATCCAAGAACTTAGGGATAATCTGCCCTTAATATAGAGAACAACAATACCTTATTAACACCAGGTAAAGGTCCCTTAAACCCTCTAAGTAACTCTACTCTCAGGGAGAACCTAAATACCTAAACTATTAAAGAAGACCCCCTTACCCTGATTAAGTAAGAGCTTACTGAAGCCTAGTAAGAGGAACAGTGTCTTAAAGAAGAGCAAAGGTATAGCCTCTGTCTTAAGTAAGCCTAAACTAAGCTTAAAGCTGTTTAATAATAAATAGCTTAATTAAGAGAAACACTAGTCTAACCCCCTCCTTAAACTGTCGCAGCAATATCAGTATATATAGTTATACTAGATAAGACTACTTAGCTAGTACTCCTTAATAAGGTAGTAATCAAGAAAACCCTTATATATCCTAAGAAGTATAGAGGTAAGAACCTCAGAGAGTTTAAAGAATTTATATCTTACTATAAAGTAAACTTTAAGAGAGACCTAATACAGTTTGCTATAGATATATTAAGAGTTCTGTATATACTTTCACTGTGTAAGAGCAAACTAATAAATTAATAGATAGAGTATAAAAAGACTCTACCTGAAAGTACTTACCCTAAATAGGAGGACTTCAGAGTATTTATAGAGAACCTTATCTCTAATCTAGCTAATCAATGTATTAAGAAACTCTAAGAATAGAGAGATATAAGATAAGGTTATAGACAATCTATTCAGGAGTTTATTAGATACCTTAAGAAGTTAGTACTATATATTGAAGATCTTATAGATAGTAAGAAAGCTAATACCTTATACCTAGGGCTACAAAAGCCTATCCAGGATATCATTACTACACAGCTAACCCCTATTACTGGGTATAAAGCTATACAGCAAATAGCTAAATATATTGAGAGGACACTTATTAAGAAAGGAACCCATAATAACAATAGATAGTCATTATTAGGAGGCTGTTATAATATATTAAGCACTAGTTATAACTTAACCCAATATAGGTGAGGCAATCTAAATTATACCCCTCTAGGCACTAGGTCCTACTATAAGTAAAGACAAAGTAATAATATAGAGGAGATAGATAATAGCCAAAGAAGACCTAGAGAATTATTAGATATTAAATATTTTAAATACTATAAGAAAGGCCATTATATAAATAATTACCTAAGTAATATATTAAAAAATAGCAGCTCCTAGGGAATTATATCTAAGCCTTAGGAGTACTTAAAGGCGGATATAAGTGAATAATAGTTACTGTTGTGTTAATAGCTATAGACTAGGCCACACAAAAAGTTTCGGTGTTAGTTGACTTAGGAGCAGAAGTGAACTATATATCCCTTATATTCACGAAAGAACTTTAATAGGAAATTATGTATATCCTGCCGCGCACTATTAAGGGCTATAATAGCTATAAGATAATAACCTTTGATACCTACTAAGAAGCAGTGGAGGTAACTGATAGCCTAAAGTGTATAAAACACTAGGAGTATCAATTTTACACCATTAAAGGCAATGAATTTCCTCTTATATTGAGGTATCTATGGTTAGAAGACATAGACCCTATGATTTCTTTTCGCTCAAAGTACTAAAGCTATCCTGATAAGGAATTACCTAGTAGCTTTATAATTTCTATAGATAAGATATCTAAAGACCTTACGAAGGATAAGTAAAATACTAGGCCTATAGAAGGTTAAGAACCAAGAAATAATTTTAAGCTTACCTGGTAGCATAGTATAGATACTAGCAATATTAAAGTTGTTTCCCCTGAAAAGCTAGAGAGTATAGTATAGGATAATAGCCAGAGAATCTATGCTATTATAGTATTAAGAGTTAGAAGTAACAAGATACTTACTCTCTGAGTTAATATGATAACCAGTAAAGACTACCCAAAAGTTCCAGGTTAGCTATTAGACTATATAGAAGTCTTTAACAAGGTGAAGGTAGTATAGCTACTCTCTCTATTAGATTATACCTATACCATAGATACTGATAATAAGGAACTGCTATATAGCTCACTATACAATTTATCAGCTAGAGAGCTTGAAGCTCTATAATAGTACTTAGGCAAAGCACTGGTAACAGGAAGAATCTGTTAATTTATCAGCCTAGTAGAAGCCCTAATTCTGTTTGTCCTAAAGAAGGATAGAGGCCTCTAACTATGTGTCAATTATAGGGGTTTAAATAAAATCACTAAGAAGAATTAATGTCTCCTACTACTTATCAGTGAGATCTTTAATAGGCTTTTAGGAGCTAAGGTTTTTACTAAGCTTAATTTAAAGGATATATATTACTATATTTAAATTCACAAAGATAATAAGTAGAAGACTATATTCTAAACATACTATAGTTACTTTGAATATACTATTATACTATTTAGATTAGTTAATACCCTAGTGACTTTCTAAGCCTATATTAATAAGGTATTAAGCGGGCTACTTAACAAGTTTTATATTATCTACTTAGATAATATTCTTATATTCTCACAGAATAAGAAAGAGCATAAAAAGTATATCAAAATAGTACTGTAGTAACTTTACTAGTATAGCTTATTCTATAAACTATCAAAGTATAAGTTTAAAACTAATAAGGTATTATTCCTTAGGTTTATTATTAATACTAAAGGTATTTTAATAGAGAGTAATAGGATAGTATTAGTTAAAGACTAGCCTATACTGTAGAGTTTAAAAGAGCTTATGATATTCCTTAGATTTATAAATTTCTATTACTATTTCATTATAAACTACTTTAGAATAGTCTCTTCCCTTACTAACTAGCTTAAAGAAGACAGTATAAAGTTTTATTAGGGTAAGGAGTAGAAGTCTGCTTTTAAGTATATTAAGGACTTATTTATCTAAGTACTGCTATTATACTATTATAATCCTGATCTATAAGTTATTATAGAGACTAATATCTCTAGCTATACTATTACTATGTTACTATTATAGTCCGCTTCTAATAAAGTAAAGATAAATTATTATCTACACCCTATTATATTCTACTTAAGAAAACTAAGAGATACTAAAAGAAACTATAAGACTTATAATACTAAATTACTAGTAATTATAGAGGGGTTTAAGTATTTCTATTATTATCTTAAAGGTAGTTAGTATATAGTGTTTATAAGAACTAACCATAATAACCTAAAGTATTTTATGACTACTAAAGATCTAAATATAAGACAAGTAAGATAGGTAGAAAAGCTGTTATATTTTGACTTTATTATAGAATATAGGCTAGGAAGATCTAATCCTATAGATCTACTATTATGTTAACTAGATTATAAAACAGTAGATAGCTAAAGTACTATCTTTAAGCTACTAATATTATAGAAATTACTTTGAGTAAAGGGAGTTTCTTAGTAAGTAAGTATTAGATTAGTAGTAGAGAAGGCTATAGAACTTATACTCCTTTAGGATAAGATTAAGTTTCTTTAAGATAAAGATAATTTCCTTTATAAAGAGTTTAAAGATAAGGCTTCTATAAAGCTAGTTCTATTAGTGAGGCTATAATAAGTATTAAGCTAAACTATTAATATAAGTTAATATGATAGTCATTTTGTTTTTATCTATACTGATAGTTAGAGACTAGGTAGTAAGACTAGTATAAGAGATACTAAAGGGTATAGATAACCTTTCTACAGTATAAAACTATTACTAAGCCTTAGGCAAAGCACTGCTAATATAGAGTAATAGGGTATATTAAAGCCTTCTACTAGTACTAATTACTATAGTAATTATATATCTAGATATACTATTATAGCAGTAATAAGTATATAAATAGTATATAATTTAGAGGATATACCCTTAAAAGAGGTTCTTCTTAAAGCTTAGTAAAAGTATATATTTACTAGAGATAAGTTAGAATCTATACTAAACCTATTAAGTACTAGAGATATAATAGGCTAGTAGGTAGATCTATAGGGACTACTATATATAAATAATAAGCTTTATATTCCCCTAGTGTTAGTACTGTAGGCCAAAGTTCTAAACTATTATTATAATGATCCCTTAGTAGGGCATTTTGGTATTAAGAAGATACTTAAACTTATCAGGTAATAGTTCTACTAGCTAGGGATAAGAAAAGATATAAGAGACTATATTATTATCTATTTAGTATACCAATATAATAAAGTAAAGCACTATTATCCTTATAGAATCCTAAGTCTACTACCTATACCAATAAAGCTATAGAAAGAAATAGCTATAGACTTCATAACTAATTTACTACCTTACTAAAGTAAAAATAGTATATATAATTCTATTTTGATAATCATTAACTACTTTATAAAGCTTATTAGATATATTCTAGCCTATAAGGATTAGAATATCTAAGACCTTATAAATACTTTTACTAGTAAGATAATTTACTAGTTTAGTATACTAAAGAGTATTATTAGTAATAGAGGTTTACTTTTTATTTCTAACTTCTAGTTATTGCTCTACTTTCTCTTAAAGGTAAAGTAAAGACTAAGTACTATATTTTATCTATAGACTAATAATCAGATAGAGCGGTAAAACTAAGTATTAGAACTATATTTAAGATATAATATTAACTATCTATAGGATAATTAGATAGAATAACTATTATATATTAAGTTTATATATAATATCATAAAGTATTTATTAACTAGGATCTTACCCTTTAAGGCTATATATAGCTATAAGCTAGCCCTAGAAAGCACTGTTAAGGATAATATTCTAGGAGGGGAGATACTAATAGATATAGGTATAAAGAGAGCTAAAGAAATCATTATATTATAAAAGAAGCTTATCTAAAATCTTAAGTAAGTAAGCGAAGTCTAGGCAAAATAGTATAATTAGTACCACAAACCTATACAATTTGTAAAGGGTAACTAGGTAATGCTATTAACTAAGTATTTAAAAGTCATAAGACCCAGTAAGAAGCTATTAGAGTGCTTTATTAGGCCTTTTAAAATCATTGATATCATAGGTAAGCAAGCCTATAAGCTAGGCTTATCTTTATAGATCTATATCTACCCTATATTCTATATTTTGCTACTTAAGCTATACTACTGATAAAATAGTAAAGACCTAGAGATATATAATTTACCAGAGGTAATACCTAATGATCATAAAGAGTAGAAGCTTAAAGCAATTATTAATAAATAAATCTAGTATAGAAAGAAGTAATATTAATATTAATGGAAGATATAGAGTTAAGATTATAATATATAGTAGTTAAAGGAAGATCTAGAGAATATATAAGATATTTTAGATTTATATCTAAAACAAAAAACAGCCTAAATACTAGTACCTAAAGGTATACTGATATATAAAAGATAGGACCGGTAACCATAATAAATCTTTATGCCTAAAGGTATCTTAAAGTAAAATAAACTAGCTACTAGTATCTATAGATATACTAAAGTAAAAGTAACAGTAAAAATAAGGTAAGACTAGCTAAAGAAAAGACTTATATTAATAACTAATAGTTATCATTAATATCCTGTGCTAACAGTATAGACTGAAAAGCTACCTATATATATTAGCTAATAAAGGCTAGAAGGAGAGGCTTTGAAGGTAACTTACTAGTTATTAGATAGTAGTAAGGAGCTCCTAGTAAGTCTCCTATAAAACATGAAGTTTAGCATAGATAGCCATGGTAGTCTCTAGTATCATTATTAGTACTAACTGCTTCTCTTCCTAGAGATACACTATAATTATGTTAATATTATAATAGGTTATAAAGTGTAAAGATCTTACTCTCTATATAGTAAGTATAGGTAGCCTAAAGCTCTTTAGCTTTAGTAATAGTAATAGTATAGTAGGATAGCAGTAGAGCTATAGTATCTATAATTATATTAGTGACTATACTTATCTCCTCTTTAAAGGCTAAGGGGACCTAAGTTATTATTAGTTAATAATATTCTCCTAATAATAATTAATAAATAATAACTTACTTACTTATACTTCTTCTTAATAGATAGCTACATATAGTAGCCATACTGCTTAACGCCCCTACCCTAGCTATACAATATCTCCCTACCGGCTAAAATATAGACCATAATCTACTTGCTATAGTATAAGTAGATTCTTATCTACCTAATACCTAACCTAGAGCTAGATATTAGAGGTAATATAATAAGGGTATAACTCTTTAGAGTTAGTATTAACAGTAGGGGTAAGGGTAATACACAGCCCTTATACTTCTCCTCCTCTTCTTCTTCTTCTTCTTTATCTGAAGATAAAGAAGTATCAGTAGCAGCAGTAGCAGCAGCCTCAGTAGCAGTAGTAACCTCAGCAGTAACACACTATAGGAAGTCCTTCCTCAGTAACCGTACTACCTTTACAGACACAGTCTTCTTAGTGGTAGTGGCAGCAGCAATAGATATCTTCTTAATACTACCCTTTTAGGTAAATACTATAGATTTAGTAGCTATAGCCCTCTTAGCTCTATATCTTATACTAACCATAATAATAATAATAATATTATTATTATTATTATTATTATTAGTGTTAGCAGTCTTATAAGTGAAGAAAAACTAAAGAATTATAAGACCTAAAGAGAAGAAGAAGAGAAATAAATAAACTAAAATAAGATAAAGAGATAAATACTATCAGAATACTAATATTTTATTATCTCTTTACTATAATAGTAGTCTACTCTACTTAACTTACTTAATATGTTCTTATATTAGCTCAAAACACACACTTAAATATTAATGAATAATATTCTAATAGAACCTATTAATACAGAGGCTACCCCTTAATATTAGAAGTAATATCATATGGCTGTGCCTTAAGAAGCAGCCTATGATAACCTAATAATAGGATGATAGTTTACTTCTGTTATACAATCATTACTGGGGATATTGATATAGAAGGGGAGATATTGTAATAGCCTAGATGCTAAGCTTCAGGGTTAGAACACTACTTCTGCAATATTGGTGAAACAAAGTCCTAAGCCCAATACACAGGGATGAGATATTAGTGTCTCTCTATATACAGAGAGGTTTCAGACTAGTAGATATTGGGAGAGAGGATAAATAGTAAAGGACCCAGAGAGGAGAACAAGGTTCTCCAGAGATTAGTTTGTATTCCGAATGATATACATTGTCCTACTTTGTAGTGCCTATCTATACAACCTGTTACAGGTAGTGTTAAGAAGATATCTGTTGCTGCTGCTGTCACCACTAAGAAGACTATATCTACAAAGGTGGTGTAGTCACTGAGGAAGGACTTCCTACAGTATATTACTGCTGAGGCTACTGCTGCTGCTGAGGCTACTACTACTGCTGCTGCTGATGCTTCTTTGTCTTTGGATGAAGAAGAAGAAGAAGAAGAGGAGGAGGAGTATAAGGGCTGTATATTACTCTTACCCTTACTGTTAACACTGACTCTAAAGAGTTATATCCTTATTATATTGTCCCTAATGCCTAGCTCTGGGCTAGGTGTTGGGTAGATAAGAATCTACTTACGCTGTAGTAAGTAGATTATGGCCTATATTTTGGCCAGTAGGGAGGTATTGTGTGGCTAGGGTAGGGGTATTAAGTAGTATAGCTACTATATATAGCTATTTATTAAGAAGAAGTATAAGTAAGTAAGTTATTATTTGTTAATTATTGTTGGAGGAATATTGTTAACTAATAATAACTTAGGTCCCCTTAGTCTTTAAAGAGGAGATAAGTATAGTTACTAATATAATTATAGATACTGTGGCTCTGCTACTGTCCTGCTATACTACTACTATTACTGAAGCTAAAGAGCTTTAGGCTACCTATACTTACTATATAGAGGGTAAGACCTTTATACTTTATAACCTATTATAATGCTAATATAATTATAGTATATCTCTAGGAGGAGAAGCAGTTAGTACTGATAATAATACTAGAGGCTACTATAGCTATCTATACTGAGCTTTGTGTTTTATAGGAGACTTACTAGGAGCTCCTTGCCACTATCTAATAACTAATAAGTTACCTTTGAAGCCTCTCCTTCTAGCCTTTATTAGCTAATATATATAGGTAGCTTTTTAGTCTATACTATTAGTACAGGATATTAGTGATAACTATTAGTTATCAATATAAGTCTTTTCTTTAGCTAGCCTTACCTTATTTTTACTATCACTTTTACTTTAGTATATCTATAGGTACTAGTAGCTGGTTTGTTTTGCTTTAGGATACCTTTAGATATAAAGATTTATCATAGTTACTAGTCCTATCTTTTATATATTAGTACACCTTTAGACACTAATATTTAGGCTGTTTTTTGTTTTAGATATAAATCTAAAATATCTTATATATTCTCTAGATCTTTCTTTGACTACTATGTATTATAATCTTAACTTTATATCTTCTATTAATATTAATATTACTTCTTTCTATATTAGATTTATTTATTAATAATTACTTTAAGCTCCTACTCTTTATGATTATTAGGTATTACCTTTAGTAGATTATATATCTCTAGGTCTTCGCTATTTTATTAGTGATATAGCTTAAGTAGTAAAATATAGAACATAGAATAGACACAGATCTACAAAGATAAGTCTAGCTTATAGGCTTACTTACCTATGATATTAATGATTTTAAAAGGCCTAATAAAGTACTCTAATAGCTTCTTACTGGGTCTTATAACTTTTAAATACTTAGTTAATAGTATTATCTAGTTACTCTTTATAAATTATATAGGTTTATAATACTAGTTATACTATTTTACCTAGGCTTTACTTATTTACTTAAGATTTTAGATAAGCTTCTTTTATAATATAATGATTTCTTTAGCTCTCTTTATATCTATATCTATTAGTATCTCCCCTTCTAGAATATTATCCTTAATAGTACTTTCTAGGGCCAGCTTATAGCTATATATAGCCTTAAAGGGTAAGATCCTAGTTAATAAATACTTTATGATATTATATATAAACTTAGTATATAGTAGTTATTCTGCCTAATTATTCTGTAGATAGTTAATATTATATCTTAAATATAGTTCTAATACTTAGTTTTACTGCTCTATCTAACTATTAGTCTATAAATAAAATATAGTACTTAGCCTTTACTTTACCTTTAGAAGAAAGCAGAGTAATAACTAGAAGTTAGAAGTAAAAAGTAAACCTCTATTACTAATAATACTCTTTAGTATACTAAACTAGTAAATTACCTTACTAGTAAAAGTATCTATAAGGTCTTAGGTATTCTAATCCTTATAGGCTAGAATATATCTAATAAGCTTTATGAAGCAGTTAATGATTACCAAAATAGAATTATATATACTATTTTTACTTTAGTAAGGTAGTAAATTAGTTATAAAGTCTATAGCTATTTCTTTCTATAGCTTTATTAGCACAGGTAGTAAGCTTAGGGTTCTATAAGGATAATAGTACTTTACTTTATTATACTAATATACTAAATAGGTAGTAATATAGTCTCTTATATCTTTTCTTATCTCTAACTAGTAGAACTATTACCTGATAAGTTTAAGTATCTTCTTAATACCAAAATGCTCTACTAAGAGATCATTATAATAATAGTTTAGAACTTTGGCTTACAGTGCTGATACTAGGGGAATATAAAGCTTATTATTTATATATAGTAGTCCCTATAGATCTACCTACTAGCCTATTGTGTCTCTAGTACTTAATAGGTTTAGTATAGATTCTAACTTATCTCTGGTAAATATATACTTTTACTAAGCTTTAAGAAGGACCTCTTTTAAGGGTATATCCTTTAAATTATATACTATTTATATACTTATTACTACTATAATAATATATCTAGGTATATAATTACTATAGTAATTAGTACTAGTAGAAGACTTTAATATACCCTATTACTCTATATTAGTAGTACTTTACCTAAGGCTTAGTAATAGTTTTATACTATAGAAGGGTTATCTATACCCTTTAGTATCTCTTATACTAGTCTTACTACCTAGTCTCTAACTATTAGTATAGATAAAAACAAAATGACTATTATATTAACTTATATTAATAGTTTAGCTTAATACTTATTATAGCCTTACTAATAGAACTAGCTTTATAGAAGCTTTATCTTTAAACTCTTTATAAAGGAAATTATCTTTATCTTAAAGAAACTTAATCTTATCTTAAGGGAGTATAAGTTTTATAGTTTTCTCTGCTACTAATCTAACACTTACTTACTAAGGAACTCTCTTTACTTAAAGTAATTTCTATAATATTGGTAGCTTAGAGATAGTACTTTAGTTATCTACTGTTTTATAATCTAGTTAATATAATAGTAGATCTATAGGATTAGATCTTTCTAGCCTATACTTTATAATAAAGTTAAAACATAATAGCTTTTCTATCTATCTTACTTGTTTTATATTTAGATCTTTGGTAGTTATAAAATACTTTAGGTTATTATGGTTAGTTCTTATAAGCACTATATACTAACTATCTTTAAGATAATAATAGAAATACTTAAACCCCTCTATGATTATCAGTAATTTGGTATTATAAGTCTTATAGTTTCTTTTAGTATCTCTTAGTTTTCTTAAGTAGAATATAATGGAATATAGATGATAATTTACCTTTACTTTATTAGAAGCGGACTATAATAGTAATATAGTAATGATATAGTTAGAGATATCAGTCTCTATAATAACTTGTAGGTCAGGATTATAATAGTATAATAGTAGTACTTAGATAAATAAGTTCTTAATATATTTAAAAGTAGACTCCTACTCCTTACCCTAATAAAACTTTATACTATCTTCTTTAAGCTAATTAGTAAGGAGAGAGACTATTCTAGAGTAGTTTATAATGAAATAGTGATAGAAATTTGTAAATCTAAGGAATATTATAAGCTCTTTTAGACTCTGTAATATAGACTAGTCTCTAACTAATACTATCCTATTACTCTCTATTAAAATACCTTTGGTATTAATAATAAACCTAAGGAATAATACCTTATTAGTTTTAAACTTATACTTTAATAGTTTATAGAATAAGCTATACTAGTAAAGTTACTGTAGTACTATTTTAATATACTTTTTATACTCTTTCTTGTTCTATAAGAATATAAGAATATTATCTAAGTAGATAATATAAAACTTGTTAAGTAGCCTACTTAATACCTTATTAATATAGGCTTAGAAAGTTACTAAGGTATTAACTAATCTAAATAGTATAATAGTATATTTAAAGTAATCATAGTATATTTAGAATATAGTCTTTTACTTATTACCTTTATAAATTTAGATATAATAATATATATCCTTTAAATTAAGCTTAGTAAAAACCTTAGCTTCTGAAAGTCTATTAAGGGTCTTACTAATAAGTAGTAGGGAATACTAATTCTTCTTAGTGATTTTATTTAAACCCCTATAATTAATATATAGTTAGAGGCCTCTATCCTTCTTTGGGACAAACAGAATTAGGGCTTCTACTAGGCTGATAAATTAATAGATTCTTCCTGTTACTAGTGCTTTACCTAAGTACTATTATAAAGCTTTAAGCTCTCTAGCTGATAAATTGTATAGTAGGCTATATAGTAGTTCCTTATTATTAGTATCTATAGTATAGATATAATCTAATAGAGGGGGTAGCTGTACTACCTTTACCTTATTAAAGACTTCTGTATAGTCTGATAGCTAACCTAGAACTTTCAGGTGGTCTTTGCTGGTTATTGTATTAACTTAGAGGGTAAGTATCTTATTACTTCTAACTCTTGATACTATAATGGTATAGATTCTCTGGCTATTATCCTATACTATACTCTCTAGCTTTTCAGGGGAAATAACTTTAATGTTACTAGTATTTATACTATACTACTAGGTAAGCTTAAAATTATTTCTTAGTTCTTAACCTTCTATAGGCCTAGTATTTTACTTATCCTTTGTGGGGTCTTTAGATATCTTATCTATAGAAATTATAAAGCTACTAGGTAATTCCTTATTAGGATAGCTTTAGTACTTTAAGTAAAAAGAAATTATAGGGTCTATATCTTCTAACTATAGATATCCTAGTATAAGAGGAAATTTATTACCTTTAATAGTGTAAAATTAATACTTCTAGTGTTTTATATACTTTAGGCTATTAATTACCTCTACTACTTCTTAGTAGGTACTAAAGGTTATTATCTTATAGCTATTATAGCCCTTAATAGTATATAGCAGGATATATATAATTTCCTATTAGAGTTCTTTTATAAATATAGAGGATATATAGTTTACTTCTGCTTCTAAGTTAACTAATACTAAAACTTTTTATGTAGCCTAGTCTATAGCTATTAATATAATGGTAACTATTATTCACTTATATCTGCCTTTAAGTACTCCTAAGGCTTAGATATAATTCCCTAGGAGCTGCTATTTTTTGGTATATTACTTAGGTAATTATTTATATAATAGCCTTTCTTATAGTATTTAAAATATTTGATATCTAATAATTCTCTGGGTCTTCTTTAGCTATTATCTGTCTTCTCTGTACTGTTGCTTTGTCTTCACTTATGGTGGGACCTGGTGCCTAGGGGGGTATGATTTAGATTGTCTTGCCCTTATTGGGTTAAGTTATGACTATTACTTGATATATTATGATAGCCTCCTGATGATGACTATCTATTGTTGTTATAGGCTCCTTTCTTAATAAGTGTCCTCTTAATATGTTTAGCTATTTGTTGTATAGCTTTATATCTAGTGATGGGGGTTGGCTGTGTAGTGTCAAGGGCTACGCCCTAAGGAAGTCTTGGCAGACACCAGCGACACACATGGGTAGCTTCCCCTTTGGGAAACACCTAGCATGACTACTAACTGGCTATAGGGAGATATACAATGAATATTATATATCTCCCTACCACTAACTCTTAGATACTACCCCTTAAAGAACACTACTAGAAGGCTACTATGAGCCTCTATTTATATATACTCCACTAAAATAGAAAACTCTGTATACTACTAACCGGAACCAGATAGAAGTAATAAGATATATCTAGAACTGGATAAAGATAAGACTAAGGGTTTTAGCCTGAATAGAACTGGATAGAGAGGGGGTTATAGCAGGACTAAGGATAGGGGGAAAATAGGTACTTAAGGAGGCTACTTACTCCCTTAAGAAGTCTCTCTTTAAGAAAACCCTCCTTATATATAGTACTCCTATTAATAGTATATTAATCCTATTATAAGCCCTTATATTAGGGTTTTCTTCTTACTTTATTAATTATTAAATAATACTAGGATAATAGTAAGCCCTATAGAATATAATGAAGAAGCCCCCCTAGCCTAGGCTATAATACTATTCTAGATACTATTAGAATAGTATAACTATATAAACTAACTAGAATATTAAATATAAAGATAAGGAAATAATAGGAAAGATATCCTATTAGAGATAACCTAGTAGACTATGACTATAAAAACCCTGAAGGTAAAACTACTAGAACTTATAGAATTTAAAGGAAAATAGAGTAAATTTAAACCCTAGATAACCTAAGTCTATATAAAACTATAGATTAATAAGTTAATTAAGACTAAGGCTACTTGATTCTAATATATCTATAGTAGACTCTAAGAAGGAGCCCTTAAATAAGTTAGCTCTTAGGTTAATAGTGTAAGCAGGATCTATAAAATAATAGTTAACTACCTACTATAGTAACTTAGGGTAGCCTATAATAATAAGGAATCAGCAGAATAAGCCTTATACAAGTTAGGCTAGATAAAGTAAGGAACTAAGGTATTCTATATCTTTCTTATAGAATTTAATAGAACCCTCCTTAATACTAGAGGAATTACCTAGGATAATATAGTAAAAAAGATATTCTTATATAATTATTTCTTAACTAATATCCTAGAGGTAACTATAGCCCTTATAGTCTTAAGTACCTATAAAGAATACTATAAATAACTTTAATTAGTAAGTATTAACCTAAAGATAGTCTAGAAGTAAAAGAATAAAGAATAATAGGTAGTAACTACCTAGGGGCTAAGGAATAAGTAAACTATAACTAGTATAGACTTACTTCTAGGGGACACTATAGATTAGTAACCAACTACTTTAGCTAATATAGTAGTAAAGAGAGCTAAGTAGGTAAGTAAGACAGAACTTACTTAATAAAGAGAAAAGAGATATTATCTCTATTATAGAGAATCTAGCTACTTTACTAGAGACTATAAGTAGAAGCCTGCTAGGCGCCCTTAACAGGTTAACATAGCCTAAGCAGTAATATCTAGCTCTCCTCTAGTAGAAGAGATAGAGGAAACTAGTAACTTAGAAAATAAGTAGCTTCTGTATAAAGATAGGTATAGGAGCTAGAGGGGTAAAGGGAGAGAGAGTAAAGGGAGTTTAAGGAATTTAAGGAGAGATATATAGAAGATAGGCTATTTAGGGTATCTACTATTATGAATAATATTAAATCTCTATCTATCCTTATTAACAGTGGTTATCTCTCCTATAGATTAATTAACTCCTAAGTAGCCTCTTATCTAAAGCTAATATAAATACCCTATAGGCTAATAGCCCTATAGTTAGTGGACTATGTTTTAGGGAATACTATTATAGAGGCTATGGTCTTGAAACTAAATATAGGAGATAGGGTTACTAAGAAGGCCTATCTCTATATAGTACTAAGGATAGAGGAATATCCTATTATCCTTAGATATCTATAGTTAAGGCTTAACTATATAATTAAGGATATAGAAGCTAGTGTCTTAATCTTTAAGGATACTAGTATAATACTATATGAAGAGGGGGCTATACCTAAGTATAGTTATTAATAGGTAGGTATAGTAACTTTTAAGCTACTAGTCTATAAGAGGAATAAAGGAAGAATAATAAGGGTCTTCATAGCTAGCCTAGAAGATATAAATAAAGTACTGAGGGCTAAAACCTAGCCCTCTCTAGAGGAAAAGTTACTCCTATAGGTATATGAATAGTATCTAAAGCTATTTAAGCAGAAGGAAGCAGAGAAATTACTACTCTATTATAAGGGGATTAACTACTAGATTAAACTAGTAAAGGGTAAGGATAAAAAGATATCAGAGGCCCCTTAGGGTCCTCTATATAATATATTAAGGAAGGAACTACTGATACTATATAAGATACTACTAGAACTATTAGATAAGAACTTTATCTAGGTAAGTAACTTACCAGTAGTAGTGTCTATATTGTTTATAAGGAAGCTAGGAGGAGGGCTTAGGTTCTGTATAGACTACTATACTCTAAATATAGTTACTTATAAGGACTAATACTCTCTTCCCTAAATTTAGGAGATATTAAGCTATATTGGTAAGGTAAAATAGTTTACTAAGCTTAATATCTTAGTAGTGTTCTACAAGATATAGATTGTAGAAGGGGATGAATAGCTAACTATATTTTGTATATAGTTTGGCCTCTTTGAATAGCTAGTTACTCCCTTTAGACTTATTAATATACTAAGTACCTTCCAGAGGTATATTAACTATATACTAAGGGACTTCTTAGATAATTTTGTCTTAGTATATATTAATAATATATTAGTCTTTACTAAGAGAATAAGGAAGTAGTACTAGGAATATATCCTAAAGGTCCTAAAGAAGCTAGATACTATAGGCCTCTAGCTAGATATTAATAAGTATGAATTTAAAGTGAAGTTAACTAAATACCTTGGCTTTATTATTAATATAGAAAATAGACTAAGAATAGACCTAGAGAAAATAAAGATAATTAAGAAATAGAAAGTATCTAAGAATATAAGAGAGATATAAAGCTTCCTAGGCTTTACTAACTTTTACTGATAGTTTATTAAGGACTACTTATAGTTAATAATACTACTATATAGCTTAATAAAGAAAGGGATACTATTTATCTGAAACCTAGAGATAAAATAAGTATTTAAGAAACTAAAGAGAGTATTTATAATAGTACTAGTACTAGTATAGTTTAATCTAGAAAGGGAGATAATAGTAGAGATAGATTTATCTAAATACTATACTAGAGAGATAATATCCTAATATAATAATAAAGATATACTATAGCTAGTAGTCTTCTTCTTTAAGAAGAATAACCTAGCTAAATATAACTATAAGATCTATAATAAGGAAATACTAGTAATTATTAAGTATCTATAGAAATAAGAGACAGAACTTAAGAGTATAGAAGAATTTATAATCCTTACTAACTATAAGAACCTTAAGTATTTTAATAAGATTCAGAGGCTAACAGAATGATAGATAAGGTAGTAGCTGGTACTAAGCAAGTTTTACCTAGTAATTAAGTATAGACTAGATAAGGAAGAGTAAAAGCTAGATATACTATCCCAAAGGGAGCAGAACTTACTGGTATCTATTAATAATAAGTGGCTTTAATTGCAGATAGTAAGGCTAATATTAGAAGGGATGATCTAAGCTAATACTATAAGGTTAAGGCCTATAGGAGGGATATCTATAATTAAGATTATAGAAGAGCTTATAATCCTGATTATAAATATCTCTATCACAGTAGAGTAGAGGCTATAGGTAGGGAGATTAGTGATAAGTATTATATCTAAACCTAAACCTATAAGAAGTATCACAGATACCTCTATAACTAGCTAGGTAGCGAGACAAGCAGAGGGGGCCTAATCTATAATGTGTGTTAGGGATTAAATCCCTAGAGTAGAGTAGAGAATAGACTAGACCCCTCTAATAATAGAAGATACCTTATAATACCTATAGTAAGAAGGTAAGTAGACAGACCCAGATTTTAAGGCCCTAATATCTATAGTATAAGAATAGAGGTAAGTCTTCCTAGATACCTTATAGGAACAGGTAAAGGCCTTAGTTACTAATTATAAGATAGCGCCAGACAGCTCACTATATTTTTAAGAAAGGAGATAGGTTCTAAACTATAAACCTCTAAGGATAGCGCTGATATAGAAGACTTATGATTCAGCGCTTATAGGGCACCCTAGTAAGAATAGGATAATAGTAATCATAAGGAGGTAATTCTTCTAGCCTAGAATAGAAGTAGATATCTGATGATTTGTGAGAAACTGTGATATCTATAGATATATAAAGGTTTAGTATGACTAAAAACAGGGTCTACTATGGCCCCTCCTAGTTCCTTTATAGTAGTAGAAGGAGATTATAATAGACTTTATTAGACTACTCCTAAAGAGCCAGGGCTACAAGAATATCTTAGTTATTACTAACTAACTAGGAAAGGGAGTTATCCTTAAGCTATATAAGTTACTAGATATAGATTATGTTGTAAAGCTATTTATTTGAGTAGTTTATTGGTTCTATAGGCTATCAATAGCTATCATGTTAGATAGAGGATCCTAATTTGTAAACAGCCTATAGTATAGGATATACTAGTTACTTAGTATTAAGTAATAACTATTAATAGTATACTATCTAGAGATAGATAGATAAATAGAGAGGGTAAATATAGAAGTTAAAGTGTTACTACACTAGTAGGTAAACTTTAAGTAAGATAACTAGGTAGATATATTATCTATAGTTCAGTTAGCACTTAATAAAAGGGACTTAGCTAATATAGGAGTATCCCTATTCTTTCTAGTATATAGATACTATCTAGAATTATTCTAACTCTTTAATAATATAGGAGAAGATAATAGAAAGAGAGTAGATAGTAAACTATAATCTCTAGTAAAAAGAGGTAAGATAATTATAGTAAAGCTATAAGAAGTAATCTAGTAGGTATAGACTATAATGATAGTAGCATAGTAGGAACAAGAGAACCAAGTAAATTAACACAGGAACCCCTTACCAGTATACTAAGTAGGAGATAAGATATAGTTAGACCTATAGAATATCAAGATAACTTAACTGAGTAAAAAACTAGGCTTAAGAGCAGCAAAATACACAGTGATACAGATTATGGGACTCTATAGCTACTAGCTAGATATATCTGGGGAAATGTATAATATCTTTAATATTAACCTACTAAGACTAGTCTTATCTGATCTATTCCTAAACTAGAAGATAGATAACTTATAGCTAGAATCTATCTTAGTAGAGGATAAGGAGGAATACTTAGTGGAAGAAATCCTAGGTAAGTGTACTGTTAGAGGAAAAGGCAGAGGAGGCCCTGAGAGGGTAGAATACCTAGTAAAATAGACTGGATATATAGAACTAGATTAGTAATTAGCAGAGAATATTAAGAAAACAGAGGCTCTAGATATCTTCTTAAAGAAAAAGGGAAGGGAGGTAATATTAAGGGCTATATCCTAAGGAAGTCTTAGTAGACGCCAATAATATACACAGGTAGCTTCCCCTTTAGGAAATACCTAGTATAACCACTAATTAGCTATAGAGAGATATATAATAAATATTGTATATCTCCCTGCTACTAACTCTTAGATACTACCCCTTAAAGAATGCTACTAGAAGGCTACTATAAGCCTCTATTTATATATACTTTATCAAAATAGAAAACTCTGTATACTACTGACCAGAACCAGATGGAAGCAACAAGATATGTCTAGAACTGGATAAAGGTGAGACTAAGGGTTTCAGCCTGAATAGAACTGGATGGAGAGGGGGTTATAGCAGGATTAAGGATAGGGGGAAAACAGGTACTTAAGGAGGCTACTTGCTCCCTTGAGAAGTCCCTCCTTAAGAAAACCCTCCTTGTACATAGTGCCCCTGTTGATAGTGTATCAATCCTATCACAAGCCCTTACATGTAGTAATGATATCCTGGATAGGCTTTTGTAGTCCTAGGTATAAGGTATTGGCTTTCTTGCTGTCTGTGAGGTCTTTGATGTATGGTACTAACTTCTTAAGGTATCTGATGAACTCCTGAACAGATTGTCTATGACCTTGTCTTGTGTCTCTCTATTCTTGGAGTTTCTTGATGTGTTGATTGGCTGGATTAGAGATGAGGTTCTCTATGAATACTCTGAAGTCCTCTTACTTAGGGTAAGTACTTTTAGGTAGAGTCTTTTTATGCTCTATCTATTGATTTATTGGTTTGCTCTTGTACAGTGAAAGTATGTATAGGACTCTTAATGTATCTGTAGCAAACTGTATTGGGTCTCTCTTGAAGTTTACTTTGTAGTGAGATATGAATTCTTTGAACTCTCTAAGGTTCTTACCTCTATACTTCTTGGGGTGTATGAGGGTTTTCTTGATTACTGCTTTGTTGATGAGTACTAGCTAAGTAGTCTTATCTGGCATAACTATATATATTGATGTTGCTGTGATAGTTTGAGGAGGGGGTTAGACTGGTGTTTCTCTTAATTGAGCTATTTATTGTTGAATAGCTTTGAGCTCAGTTTGGGCTTGCTTGAGATAGAGGCTGTGCCTTTGCTCTTCTTTAAGATGCTGTTCTTCTTACTGGGCTTTGGTAAGCTCTTGCTTGATTAGGGTAAGGGGGTCTTCTTTAATGGTTTGGGTATTTGGGTTCTCCCTGAGAGTGGAGTTGCTTGGAGGGTTTGAGGGACCTTTGCCTGGTGTTGATAAGGTATTATTGTTCTCTGTATTAAGGGTAGATTGTCTCTGAGTTCTTGGATAATATATTGTCCTAATAATATAGTGACTATCTTCTTTTTAGGATAAGAGATTAGAATGTAACAGGTTATATAGATAGGTACTACAAAGTAGGACAATATATATTATTTGGAATACAAACTAATCTCTGGAGAACCTTGTTCTCCTCTCTGGGTCCTTTACTATTTATCCTCTCTCCTAATATCTGCTAGTCTGAAACCTCTCCGTGTACGGAGAGACACTAATGTCTTGTCCCTGTGTATTAGGCTTGGGACTCTGTTTCACTGATGTCGCAGAAGTGGTGTTCTGACCCTGAAGCTTGGCATCTGGGCTGTTACATAAAGGCCTAATTTATAACAAAGCTGAAACATGTTGATATTCATTAGCACTGGCTATGAGAGAAAGTCTAATCTGGAGCTATCTATATCAAATGGATCCCTACAGTAGTTATGAAGGCTGATGGACTCATAAAACTCCTTCTAAGACAAAAATTCTAAACCTTTATTAATCAGCTTAGCCTATCAGATATTCAGATTCAGCTAAACAGTATTTAGCTAAATCTGGGGGGGTGTGTTAAGATTCCACAAGATTCCAGCTACCAGAACACACGATATCACGTGATATCATGTGATTAGTGTTAAGACTTCTGCCTATATAAGGACTTCTGCTGGGATATCAATTGATCATTCTTTCATATTACTCTTGACCTGCTAGATCAACCTCCAGATCGACCCCCAAATCAACAGCTATATCGACTGATAGCTGCTCTCTTGATTATCAAGCAAGAGATCCTATTTGCTTGTTCCAACAGCCAATTATATTGTTTCTTGGTGCTGATCACTCACTTATTCTAGTAGCTAATCACATCATATAATTCTACACTGATTCTAAGCTCTCTTCTGCTTGACCGAGTATACAAGGTTTTTGAACTATCTATCAGTACCTATGGAAGTCTACAAGATTCCAGAATGATCTATAAGTAGCCAGCTATTAGGTAATTGTACTGCAAACTACGCTGATAGAAGAACAGAGAACCCCAGGGAAGATTCTATAGTCACTCCCTTATATAGTTATATATACTGTCTTTAAGCTCCTTGCTTAAGAGAGAATCAGAGTAACTTCACTATTAAATTGGTCCTATACCAAAATATATCCTGCTTCAGTTATGAGCCCGGTATACTTTCATTCACACACATTGAACAGCTGATTACCCAGGATACTGACCAAACTTACACAATGGCAGTCAACAATAGCTCTCCTTCCTCTACTTTCCTTCTCTCTAGTACTAAAGATTGGGATGATTAGTTCTACAAAATCAAGATCACTATAGAGACAGTGAAAGTATAGAAGTTTGTTAACCCTGATTATGCTACAGCACCAACATAACCAAATGAACTAACTACTCCAGAGATACCCTAAGGAACCACTACTGATCAAGACCTATAACTCTATTAAACCTATTGGGTGTAAGGGCTTGTGATAGGATTGATACACTATCAACAGGGGCGCTATGTACAAGGAGGGTTTTCTTAAGGAGGGACTTCTTGAGGGAGCAAGTAGCCTCCTTAAGTACCTGTTTTCCCCCTATCCTTGGTCCTGCTGTAACCCCCTCTCTATCTAGTTCTATTCAGGCTGAAACCCTTAGTCTCACCTTTATCCAGTTCTAGACATATCTTGTTGCTTCTATCTGGTTCTGGTTAGTAGTATACAGAGTTTTCTATTTTGATAGAGTGTACATAAATAGGGGCTTGTAGTAGCCTTCTAGTAGCGTTCTTTAAGGGGTAGTGTCTGAGAGTTAGTGGTAGGGAGATATATGATATTTATTATATATCTCTCTATAGCTAGTTAGTGGTTATACTAGGTGTTTCCTAAAGGAAAAGCTACCTATATGTGTTACTAGTATCTATTAAGACTTCCTTAGGGTATAGCCCTTAATATTATCTCCCTTCCCTTTTTCTTTAGGAAGGTATTTAGGGCCTCTGTTTTCTTAATATTCTCTGCTGATTACTAATCTAGTTCTGTATATCTAGTCTATTTTACTAGGTATTTTACTCTCTTAGGGCCTCCTCTATCTTTTCCTCTGACAGTACGCTTACCTAGGATTTCTTCTACTAAGTATTTCTCCTTATCCTCTACTAAGATAGATTCTAGCTATAAGTTATTTATCTTCTGGCTTAAGAATAGGTTAGATAAGACTAGTCTTAGTAGATTGATATTAAAGATATTATATATTTCCCTAGGTATATCTAGCCAGTAGCTATAGGGTCCTATAATCTATATCACTATGTATTTTGTCACTCTTAAGTCTAGTTTTTTACTTAGTTAAGTTATCTTAATGTTCTATAGGTTTAACTATACTTTATCTCCTACTCAGTACACTAGTAAGGGGTTCCTATGTTAATTTACTTGGTTCTCTTATTCTTACTATACTACTATTATTATAGTCTATACCTACTAGGTTACTTCTTATAGCTTTACTATGATTATCTTACCCCTTTTTGCTGGAGATTATAGCTTACTATCTACCCTCTTTCTATTGTCTTCTCCTATATTATTAAAGAGTTAGAATAATTCTAGATAGTATCTATATACTAGAAAGAATAGGGATACTCCTGTACTAGCTGAGTCCCTTCTGTTAAGCGCTAACTGAACTATAGGTAATATATCTGTCTAGTTGTCTTACTTAAAGTTTACCTACTAGTGTAGTAATACTTTAACTTCTATGTTTACTCTCTCTGTTTACCTATCTATCTCCGGGTAGTATGCTATTAATAGTTATTGCTTAATACTAAGTAGCTAGTATATTCTATACTATAGACTGTTTATAAATTAGGATCCTCTGTCTAATATAATAGCTATTAGTGGCCTATAGAACTAATAAACTGCTTAAATAAATAGCTTTATAATATAATCTATATCTAGTAACTTATATAGCTTAAGGATAACTCCCTTTCCTAGTCGGTTAGTAATAACTAAGATATTCTTGTAGCCCTAGCTCTTTAGGAGTAGTCTAATAAAGTCTATTATAACCTTCTTTTACTGCTATAAAGGGACTAAGAGGGGCTGTAGTAGACCTTGTTTTTAGTCATACTAAATCTTTATATATCTATAGATATTATAGTTTCTTATAAATTATTAGATATTTACTTCTATTCTGAGCTAGAAGAATCGCCTCCTTATGATTACTATTATCCTGTTTTTACTAGGGTACCCTATAAGCGCTGAATTATAAGTCTCCTATATTAGTGCTGTCCTTAGAGGTTTGTGATTTAGAACCTATCTTCTTTCTTGAAAATATAGTGAGCTATCTGGTACTATCTTATAATTAGTAACTAAGGCCTTTATCTGTTTCTATAAGGTATCTAGGAAGACTTATCTCTATTCTTATACTGTAGATACTAGGGCCTTAAAATCCGGGTCTGTCTGCTTACCTTCTTACTATAGGTATTATAAGGTATCTTTTATTATTAGAGGGATCTAGTCTGTTCTCTGCTCTGCTCTAGGGGTTTAATCTCTAATATATATTATAGATTAGGCCTTCTCCGCTTGTCTCGCTACCTAGTTAGTTATAGGGGTATCTGTAATACTTCTTATAGGTTTAGGTTTAGATATGATACTTATTGCTAATCTCCTTACCTATAGTCTCTACTCTACTATAGCAGAGATATTTATAATTAAGATTATAAGCCCTTCTATAATCTTGATTGTAAATATTCTTCCTATAGGCCTTAACCTTATGGTATTAGTTTGGATTATCTCTTCTAGTATTAGCCTTACTATCCACAATTAAAGCCACTTATTATTAATAGATACTAGTAAGTTCTGCTCCCTTTAGGATAGTATATCTAGCTTTTACCCTTCCTTACCTAGTCTATACTTAATTACTAGGTAAAACTTGTTTAGTACTAGCTACTACCTTATCTATTATTCTGTTAGCCTCTGAATCTTGTTAAAGTACTTAAGGTTCTTATGGTTAGTAAGGATTATGAATTCCTCTATACTCTTAAGTTCTGTCTCCTATTCCTACAGGCACTTAATAATTATCAGTATTTCCTTATTATAGATCTTATAGTTATATTTAGCTAGGTTATTCTTCTTAGAGAAGAAGGCTACTAGCTATAGTATACCTTTATTATTATATTAGGATATTATCCCTTTAGTATAGTACCCAGATAAATCTATCTCTACTATTATCTCTCTTTCCAGATTAAACTATACTAGTACTAGTGCTATTATAAATGCTCTCTTTAGTTTCTTAAATACTTATTCTGCCTCTAGGTTCTAGATAAATAGTATTCCTTTCTTTATTAAGCTATATAGTGGTATTATTAACTATAAGTAGTCCTTAATAAACTATTAGTAGAAGTTAGTGAAGCCTAGGAAGCTTTATACCTCTCTTATATTCTTAGGTACTTTCTATTTCTTAATTATCTTTATCTTCTCTAGGTTTATTCTTAGTCTGTTTTCTATATTGATAATAAAGCTAAGGTATTTAGTTAACTTTACTTTGAATTTATACTTATTAATATCTAGCTAGAGGCCTATAGTATCCAGTTTTTTCAGGACCTTTAGGATATATTCTTAGTGCTGCTCCCTTATCCCCTTAGTAAAGACTAATATATTATTAATATATATTAAGACAAAATTATCTAAGAAGTCCCTTAGTATATAGTTAATATACCTCTAGAAGGTACTTAGTATATTAGTAAGTCCAAAGGGAGTAACTAGTTATTTAAAGAGGCCAAACTATATATGAAATATAGTTAGCTATTTATCCCCTTCTGTAATCTATATCTTATAGAATACTGCTGAGATATTAAGCTTAGTGAACTATTTTGCCTTACTAATATAGCTTAATATCTCCTAAATTCAGGGAAGAGGATATTAATCCTTATAAGTAACTATGTTTAGAGCATGGTAGTCTATATAGAACCTAAGCCCTCCTTCTAACTTCCTTATAAATAATATAGATACTGCTACTAGTAAGTTACTTACCTAGATAAAGTTCTTATCTAATAGTTCTAGTAGTATCTTATATAGTACTAGTAGTTCCTCCCTTAATATATTATATAGAGAACCCTAAGGGGCCTCTAATATCTTTCTATCCTTACCCTTTACCAGTTTAATCTAGTGGTTAATCCTCTTACAATAGGGTAGTAATTTCTCTGCTTCCTTCTGCTTAAATAGCTTTAGGTACTGTTCATATATCTATAGGGGTAACTTTTCCTCTAGGGAGGGCTAGGTTTTAGTCCTTAGTGCTTTATTTATATCTTCTAGGCTAGCTATAAAGATCTTTATTATTCTTCCTTTATTCCTCTTATAGGCTAGTAGCTTAAAAGTTGCTGTGCCTACCTATTAATAACTATACTTAGGTATAGCCCCCTCTTTATATAGTATTATACTAGTATCCTTGAAGATTAAGGTACTAGCTTCTGTATCCTTAATTATATAGTTAAGCCTTAACTATAGATATCTAAGGATAATAGGATATTCCTCTATCCTTAGTACTATATAGAGGTAGACCTTCTTAGTAACCCTACCTCCTATATTTAGTTTTAGGGCTATAGCCTCTATAATAGTATCCTCTAAAACATAGTCTACTAACTATAGGGCTATTAGCCTATAGAGTATTTATATTAGCTTTAGGTAAGAGGCTACTTAGGAGTTAATTAATCTATAGGAGAGATAACTACTATTAATAAGGATAGATAGAGATTTAATATTATTTATAACAGTAGATACCCTAAATAGCCTATCTTCTATATATCTCTCCTTAAATTCCTTAAACTCCCTTTACTCTCTCTCCCTTTGCCCCTCTGGCTCCTATATCTATCTTTATATAGGAGCTACTTATTTTCTGAGTTACTAGTTTCCTCTATCTCTTCTACTGGAGGAGAGCTAGGTATCACTGCTTAGGCCATATTAATCTGTTAAGGGCGCCTAGCAGGCTTCTACTTATAGTCTCTAGTAAAGTAGCTAGGTTCTCTATAATAGAGATAATACCCCTTTTCTCTTCATTAAGTAAGTTCTATCTTACTTACCTACTTAGCTCTCTTTACTGCTATATTAGCTAAAGTAGTTAGTTACTAATCTATAGTGTCCCCTAGAAGTAAGTCTATATCAGTTATAGTTTACCTATTCTTTAGCCCCTAGGTAGTTACTGCCTATTATTCTCTATTCTTCTGCTTCTAGACTGCCTCTAGGTTAGTGCTTACTAATTAAAGTTATTTATAGTATCCTTTGTAGATACTTAGGACTATAAGGGCTACAGTTACCTCTAGGATATTAGTTAAGAGGTAATTATATAAGAATATCTTTTTTACTATATTATTCTAGGTAATCCCTTTAGTATTAAGGAGGGTTCTATTGAATTCTACAAGGAAGGTATAGAATACCTTAGTTTCTTACTTTATCTGGCCTAACTTGTATAAGGCTTATTCTGCTGATTCCTTATTATTATAGGCTGCCCTAAGTTACTGTAGCAGGCGGTTAACTATTATTTTATAGGTCCTGCTTATACTATTAACCTAAGAGCTAACTTATTTAAGGGCTTCTTCCTAGAGTCTACTGTAGATATATTAGAATTAAGTGGCCTTAGTCTTAGTTAACTTATTAATCTATAGTTTTATGTGGGCTTAGGTTATTTAGGGTTTGAATTCACTCTGTTTTCCTTTGAATTCTATGAGTTCCAGTAGTTTTACCTTCAGGGTTTTTGTGGTTATAGTCTGCTAAGTTATCTCTAATAGGATATCTTTCCTATTATTTCCTTATCCTTATATTTAATATTCTAGTTAGCTTATATAGTTGTGCTGTTCTGATAGTATCTAGAATAGTATTATAGCCTAGGCTAGGGGGGCTCCTTCATTATGTTCTATAGGGCTTACTATTATCCTAGTATTGTTTAATAACTAATAAAGTAGGAAGAAAACCCTAATATAAGGGCTTATAATAGGATTAATACACTATTAATAGGGGCACTATATATAAGAAGGGTTTTCTTAAGGAGGGACTTCTTAAAGGAGCAAGTAGCCTCCTTAAGTACCTATTTTCCCCCTATCCTTAGTCCTGCTATAACCCTCTCTCTATCTAGTTCTATTCAGGCTAAAACCCTTAGTCTTACCTTTATCCAGTTCTAGATATATCTTGTTGCTTCTATCTAGTTCCAGTTAGTAGTATACAGAGTTTTCTATTTTGGTAGAGTACACATAAATAGGGACTTATAGTAGCCTTCTAGTAGTGTTCTTTAAGGGGTAGTATCTGAGAGTTAGTGGCAGGGAGATATACAATATTCATTGTATATCTCCCTATAGCCAGTTAGTGGTCATGCTAGGTGTTTCCCAAAGGGGAAGCTACCTGTGTGTGTCACTGGTGTCTGCCAAGACTTCCTTAGGGCGTAGCCCTTGACAAGGGATATCAGGTCCCAGGACAGGTTTTGCAACTCCGCAAGGCACTATATGGACTAAAACAAGCACCACTACTCTGGTACAATCATTTCACAGCTATCCTCAAATAACTAGGCCTCCAAGAAGTGCCAGGAGTTAACTGTCTACTAAGGAATGACTGGTTAATAGTGTTCTTCTATGTGGATAACATTATCCTGCTCTACTCAACCCCAAATCAGCCCAGGTATAACAGCTTTATATTAAGACTACAATATCACTGCAAGATCAGAACCCTACCAGCAGCAGACTGGTTTCTAGGGATCAGAATCATCCGGAATCGACAGTAGAGACAACTATGGCTGTGCCAAGACTCATATATTAAGAAACTGGTAGAAAAGTTTGATATCAGTAACTATGGACGTATACTAAGTACTCTAATAAGCGATCAGATAACTATCATACTAAACCCTGAATAAGCTACCTAGCAAGAGATATATACTTATTAACAGCGTATTGGATTAATCAACTTTGCAGTCACAATGACAAGAGCAGATATAGCTAAATCCTGCTCCCTACTCAGTTAATTCCTGAAGAACCCTTCCTAACAGCATCTCTAAGAAGCTAATAGGGTTATTGCTTATCTCTATTATACTAGGACCCTTGTAATCAAGTATAGCTCTACTAGGGAGCTAGAATACTACTCAGACACTGTATTTGCAGACAATGCTGACCGAAAATCATCAAGTAGATTTCTACTAATGCTCTATAGTGGTCTAATTATCTGGAGTACCACTAAGCAGCGAATAGTCACTACTTCTACTATAGAAGCTAAGCTACTTGCTCTATCTTAGGTCTATAGTAATATCTATAAATATAATTAACTATTCAGTAACCTTGGATTCCTAACTGGTAAGCAACTAACACTAAGATTAGTATTTAGTGATAATTAACAGACAATTAGGCTACTAACAGAGATAAAGGCCTAATTTACAACAAAGCTGAAACATGTTGATATTCATTAGCACTGGCTATGAGAGAAAGTCTAATCTGGAGCTATCTATATCAAATGGATCCCTACAGCAGTTATGAAGGCTGATAGACTCATAAAACTCCTTCCAAGACAAAAATTCTAAACCTTCATCAATCAGCTTGGCCTATCAGATATTCAGATTCAGCTAAACAGCATTTAGCTAAATCTGGGGAGGTGTGTTAAGATTCTATAAGATTCCAGCTACCAGAACACACGATATCATGTGATATCATGTGATTAGTGCCAAGACTTCTGCCTATATAAGGACTTCTGCTGGGATATCAATTGATCATTCTTTCATATTACTCTTGACCTGCCAGATCAACCCCCAGATTGACCCCTAAATCAACAGCTATATCGACTGACAGCTGCTCTCTTGATTATCAAGCAAGAGATCCTATTCGCTCGTTCCAATAGCCAATTATATTGTTTCTTGGCGCTGATTACTCGCTTATTCCAGCAGCTAATCACATCATACGATTCTACACTGATTCTAAGCTCTCTTCTGCTTGACTGAGCATACGAGGTTTTCGAACTATCTATCAGTACCTATGGAAGTCTACAAGATTCCAGAATGATCTATGAGCAGCCAGCTATTAGGTAATTGTACTGCAAACTACGCTGATGGAAGAACAGAGAACCCCAGGGAAGATTCCATAGTCACTCCCTCATATAGTTATATATACTGTCCTTGAGCTCCTTGCTCAAGAGAGAATCAGAGCAACTTCACTATCAAATTGGTCCCATACCAAAATATATCCCGCTTCACATGTCTTTAAAAGAATATGCCAAGACACTAGTTAGATCACATGATATATTATTTAAGTCTTAGCAGTCTGTGTTAAGACACGTGATCAGAAGGTGATCAGAAGGGGTTGTCAGCAACAGTGAATACATAAATCAGCTAGTTTTAGCTAGTATAAAGGCTATAGATCAATGATCAGCTAATAAGAAATCAGAGCTAGGTTGCCCCAGCTGTTTTTGTGGCAAAACTATTGCGAGTGACCTTTGCGATTTGCGCGAAAAACATTGTGTGGTCCGTTCTCAGTAATGGGCCACCATATTAGTTGCTCTGCCGTGTATGGTGGCCAATTAGTGAGAACCGCCCACACATTGTTTTTCGTGCAATCGACAATTGCGCATATGTCCCTCACCATATTTCTACCACAAAAACAGCACGATTTGACCTAGCTCTCTATTAGTACTCACTAATTAGAGTATCTAATTAATCCTTATTCCAAGTAAGTTTATCCTCTCTACTTGTCTATAGAGAACATAACTCACCCCTAACAACAGTACTTCCTGATCATGTGTCTGTAAAAGAATACACAAAGATACTAGTTAGATCACATGATATATTATATGGGTGTTGGCAGTCTGTATTAAGACACGTGATTAGAAGGTGATCAGAAGGGGTTCTTAGTAACAGCGAATATACAAGTAAATCAGCTAGTTATAGTTAGTATAAAAGCTATAGATCAATGATCAGCTAATGCGAAATCAGAGCTGGGCTAAATCGTGCTGTTTTTGTGGCAGAAATATGGTAAGGGACATATGCGCAAGGGCGGTTCTCACTAATGGGCCACCATATGCCGTGCCAAGCCTTGGCAAGCCTTGGGAAACGAATGGACGAGTTGGCTATCGCTCAGGCTGACTTTGTCTCATGGACGAACAGATCAAGCCCACCCTGGCCTATACCAACCATGCCTGAGTCTTCATCGTCTCTCCGTAAGCGGCTTTTTGGTCGAGCCCCAAGGCACAAACAACCAGGCGCTGAAGTCGCCGGGTTGGTCAAATCCCGAGCGAGCCAAGACAGCCGGCCAGCCTCCTTAAACCCCTCTACAACTGGTAGAGAGTCCCGACCAAATATCTCTACTGCCGTTCCGCTTCAGACTGAGATACTTCCAGTCCAGGGAGAACCCGCTGTAACCAGCGATGCTGCGACCTCTGCCCGGACAGATAGTAATGCCCCGAGCTCACAGGAGGGACTCTGGGATCGAGCCTACGACGTCCTCAAAGCGGACAACCCTGCGCTAGTAGTGGAATATGAGAAGATACTGTCCAGCCAAATGGAGCGGGGCCTCGGATCAAAGGTGCCGGAAAATCAATCGAATGCGATCGACCAGAATGACCCAGACAGGAGACGCGGCCAGATGAGACGTCTCATAGACGCCGGCTTGGATCATACCGCCCGCGAGGCTCGAATAAAAGAGCAATTTGGCACTGTCGCCGACGTCGTCAAATCCGCCAGGAACGTGATAAGCTCAGCAATCGAGGCTATGCCTCAGGCTGCTCTTGCTTGGACCGGTGTTTGTGTTGCCCTCCAGGTAAGTTCGCCTAGAAACGTGGACCCCACGTTCACTGACCTTGTATGGAGTTGCTTGTCAATCCAATAGAAGCCACCCAAGCCAATCGTCTCGGCATCCGCTACGTCATCGATAGAATGGAGTGGTACTGGAACCTCTCGAGCACCCTCTTCAGCGAATCGACTTCCAACAACGACCCTCTTTCACGAGTGCAATGCGAGCTTGAAAATCAGTATATCCAGCTGTACCAAGCGCTTCTCATGTACCAGATAAAAAGCGTATGCCTCTTCTACCGTAATCGCTGCCTCGTCTTCCTGCGTGACATGGTTCAGCTTGATGACTGGGACGGCAATCTGAAAGTGATCCTGGACATCGAGGATCGTTTTTATCAGGACTCTCATACATATTCCTCTCGGCAGCTCCTCGCTCGTAACAAAGCCCAGGAACGACTTCTTGAGCAGATTGTTGAGCTGATGAAAGGCCAAAGGACCGCGGGCATGTCAGAGATTGATCGGAAATGCCTGGAAATGATGCGCTCTGTCACTGATCCTTCTCACGAAAAGGCACGTATTGAGGACGCGAAGGGCGGCCTGCTGCCAGAGTCTTACGACTGGATCCTAGAAAATACCAATTTCAAGGAATGGCGCTATGGCGAGCAGAGTCGACTGCTCTGGATTAAGGGCGATCCGGGCAAGGGCAAGACAATGCTGATTTGCGGTATTATTAATGAGCTCAAGCTCAAACCCACCGGCAACCTTTCCTTCTTCTTTTGCCAAGCCACCGACTCGCGCATTAACAACGCCACGGCTGTCCTGCGCGGACTCATCTACCTCCTCATAGAGCAGCAGAAGTCTCTCATCTCCCACATACGTGACAATTGCGATGTGGAAGGGAAACTTTTTGAGGGCGACAGCGCTTGGTGGGCATTGTCGAAAATATTCGACAACATCATTCATGACCCAAGCCTTCGGCACACTTATTTAATCATCGACGCACTCGACGAGTGTGTGACGGGGTTACCTCTACTTCTAAAGTTCATTAAACAGAAGTCATCTGTATCGCCTCAAGTCAAGTGGATCATCTCCAGTCGCAACTGGCCGAGAATTGAGGAATACCTAGTCACTGCGACACAGAAAGTAACGCTCGGTCTCGAGTCGAACGATGAGTCCATCTCCGGCGCCGTTGGCGCTTATATCCGATTCAAGGTAGATGAGCTAGCAAAGAGCAAGGGTTACGACAATGATACGCGGCACGCTGTCTATCAGCACCTGTCATCGAAGGCGAATGGTACCTTCCTCTGGGTGGCCTTGGTCTGCCAAGAACTCTTTGATATCTCAGGATGGAAATATGATGATATCATTAAAATATTGACGACCTTCCCCCCTGGACTTGATATGCTCTATGGGCGGATGATAATGCAAATCTGCAATTCAAAAGATGCCAAGCTCTGCAAAGATATACTGGCCGTCATCTCGGTCGTATGCCGGCCTATTACATTGGACGAACTTATGTCTTTTATTGACATATTTCCTAGAAGTGCTGGTAAATCTGAAGCTCTAACAGAGATTATAAGACTTTGCGGCTCATTTCTAACTATTCGAGAACCTACTATCAACTTCGTGCATCAATCCGCGAAAGACTTTCTACTGGAACAAGCAGTTGATGAGATTTTCCCTTTTGGAATGAAAAGTGTGCACTATACAATCTTCTCACGGTCGCTACAAGTCATGTCTAAGACACTACGACGTGATATCTACAGCCTCTCCTCTCCTGGATTCCCTGTCAGCCAAGTCGAACCACCCGATCCAGACCCATTAGCCGCAGTAAGGTATTCATGTGTCTATTGGGTGGACCATCTGTGCAGCTGTGGCCTAAGCTGGTCGTTAAGCTGGCATACTCTCTGGTATATGCGGGAATGGAAGATTCGATCTCATACGCCACCAAATTCCGATGGCAATCCCTCCTCACCAATTAGGAAATGGTTTTACCTTACATTCCTGCATGTCTGGGTCTCTCTTTGGTGCTTAATTTATTTCATAAATGTTCTATGGTACGACCTCCACAGCAGGATCACGACCGACAATCTCCGCGATGGAGGTCCCGTTGATAACTTTCTACGCCAACACTATCTTCACTGGCTTGAGGCTCTCAGCCTTTGCAGAAGCATGTCGGCCGGCGTAGTTTCAATGACGAAACTTGAATTAATACAGGTAAGTCTTGGATTAGTGATTCTGTATCTATAGGTACTGACACAGCTTAGAAGATTAACAGTACATCCGCCTTGACTGAGTTGGTTCGAGATGCGCGGCGATTCATCATGTATCATAAACCAGCAATAGAGAGCTTTCCCATTCAGGTATATGTGTCAGCACTCATTTTTAGCCCAACTCGCAGCCTTACAAGAGGTCATTTTAAGAAAGAAGAGCCGAAGTGGATCACAATAAAGCAGGCTATAGGAGAGGAGTGGAGTGCCTGCCTGCAGACACTAGAGGACCATAGCGGCGGGGTCTTGTCAGTAGCCTTCTCACATGACTCAGCTTGGCTAGCATCAGCCTCAGATGATAGGACAGTCAAGATCTGGGATACAAGCAGCGGCCAGTGCCTGCAGACACTAGAGGGCCATAGC
>QRBJ01000092.1:0-34726 GCA_003709865.1 Chaetothyriales sp. CBS 132003
ATATAGAGAGAGAGAGAGAGAGAGGGGGGGAGGGGGGAGAGAGAGAGAGAGAGAGAGAGAGAGAGAGAGAGAGAGAGAGAGAGAGAGAGAGCGAGAGAGAGAGAAAGAGAGAGAGAGAGCGTGTTCAAGGGTGCGAGTTGCTTCCAAGTTTTTAGCAGGCCTGTCATTGATCTAGTTTTTAATATCAGTCCCTCTTTGTGTAACAAGCGGAAGTTCGGCAGAGATAAGTTCGGTAGAGATACAAGGCGAGTGGTACAGCTGCTGAACGACGCGGGTGGTGTGCTACAGAAGCAAAGGTTAATCGGCAAAATTGTGGGGCGGCATTGCCCTGTCGTTATTAACGGTGTCCGTGACAGACGAGGCAAGCGCCTCGACAGCACCACGCCAATATTACGACCAGTCGTCACCTCAGCCCTCCTCCATGTGTGTGATCTGCTCTTCATCCTCGTCCATGGCTGTTGCAACACCGAATGTGTCGGCATGCTGTTGCATCTCTCGTCTACTCTTTCCTGGACTTCTTCTCCCTTCCCCCCCTGGACCATGTGACGGAGGAAGGAGTGATGAGACACAGCTGGGCTTGGCGGTAGCCTACTTCATCTGCTCATCCGTAGCTCGTGGCTTCTTCATCGTCAATCAATCACTTCATCCATCAGATTTCCTTCATCTGCTCGTTCTTTTGGCCGTCGGCCGTCAGAGACTACTACTACTAACTGGTCCTGTGCTGGAGCCGATACATCCTCGATCCAGATGCGGATGTCTCTGTCCCGGCCGGCGCTGACGAGGAGGCCACGCAGGCCGTCAGCAGTCTTGCCAAAATCGACCGACAGGACGACGTCGGTGTGGGCGTGGCTGCGCCAGAGGAGTTCCTTGCTGGAGACGTCCCAGACGAGTATATCGCCGTTTTCGCTGCCGCTGACGACGAAGCCATACTCTTGGAAATGCTGCTGCTGTGATTGCTGTGATTGCTGTGATTGCTGTGATTGCTGTGATTGCTGCGGTTGCTGCGGTTGCTGCGGTTGCTGCGGTTGCTGGACGTGGCCGCCGCCCGCGCCGCGGCTACTGGCGTCGCCGTCGCCGTCAGACTGCGAGGGAGCCAGATACGTGCCGATGGCGCCGCCGAGGCTGAACTCCTTGTTCACGTGGCCCATGTACGTTTTCACGCAGCGGCCGCCGACGTAGTCCCACAGGCGCACGCAGCCATCGAGGGTCCAGCCGAGCACGTAGCGGCCGTTGGGGCTCCAGCGCACGCTGGTCACGCCCTTGCGATCTTCGTCGACCAGTGTTCGCAAGCATTGGCCTGTGCCGGCGTCCCAGATGCGGATCAGGCCGTCAGTGCTGCAGCTGCACATCATGGTGCCGTCGTGGATGAAGTCGACGCCGCCTACAGGGTCGCTGTGCGCGGGCAGCTGGCGCATGATGCGCCCGGAGCGCACGTCCCACAGGAAGACGGCCTCGTCGAAGGAGCCGGACACGAGCATGTTGCCTTTGGGCGAGAAGGCCAGCGAGTAGACATAGTTGGAATGGCCGGTCAAGGGGGAGGGCGCGATGGGGAAGTCGGAGGACAGCGGCGACCAGAAGAGGATGGACTTGTCGTCGCTTGCCGAGGCGAGAGTGTATGTCGTGGGCGGGCCCGACGGCGACCAGGCCAGTGCGTTGATGCCGGCCAGGTGCGCGCGGAGAGTGCGCAGCAGCTTGAACGCCGACGGCTCGACGGGCGCCGACGCGGTTAGGGCCGGGACAGCGTAGATGTTGATGGTCGCGTCGGCTGAGCCAGTGGCGAGGAGACGGTAGTCGGGGGAGAACTTGGCGCACGTGATGCCGCGGGCATGGGCGCGCGCGAGGGTTGTCAGCGGTAGGTACTTGAGCGTGCGCGGCGCGGGCGCAGTGGCCGTGGGCTTAGCGCCGGTGGGCGAGGGAGAGCGGGTGTAGTCACGCTGCGGCGAGCGGGAAGAGTAAGCCGACGACGCGGTCAGCGATCGAGAACGCTGTCGTCGGCGTGGTGGAGAGCGTGACCGCGAGCGCGAGCGCGAGCGCGACGGCGACGGCGATGGCGACGGCGACGGCGACTGCGACTGCGAGCGAGGCCGCGATGACGCGGAGCCGTGGGATGAGGTGCGCCGTCGCTTGGCCAGCGGATACGGCGATTCGGTGTCCATGGCCACGAGGTCTGCAGCCACCAAGACCGTGGTCGTCGTCTGAGTCGGCGGCATTGGCGGTGTTGCTGTTGATGTCCTCAAAGATCGGCGCAAACACGCCAAACACGCCAAACACGCCAAACACGCCAAACACGCCAAACACGCCAAACACGCCAAGCCCACTCCCAGAAAACGGTTAGCCTAGCTTCTCTATAATTAAGCTTAACCTTAGTGGCGAGAGCGGAAAGTCAGCCGAGGGTCCCAAGAGGCATGTTTGCCGAGCTCTAGCATGGCTGATATTATATTGGCGGGACGAGGCATTTTGGTCAGCGCCCTAGCTTGGGACTTCTATTCTATTCAACCCCCGCATTGCTAGACCGCACCTAGCGCGGCCTAGCCGCTGCTTCCTCCTCTCGACATGGAGTCCAACGGTGCCCGAGGTATGCCCTTCTACCCGCCGTCCTGAGCAAGCCCGCAGGTGGAGTAACACAGTCACAGCCGCATCTAATGGCTCTGGCCTGGAGCCAAGTCTGGTGTCCGGGTACAAGTTCAGGAAGAGTAACGAGAAGGCAACAAAGTTCCGGCTAAGGAAGCTGCCAGTGCACGTCAAGCAGGAAGCAAATGGTACGAGAGACAAGCAAGACACGCCAGACACGCCAGACAAGCGAGTGCACGGCCGTGGGCAGTGGCTGATGTGAATGACAGGCACTGCCGCTTCCTCCTCCAGCGTGTCGCCTGTCGTGCCCCAGTTCGACGAGGAGACAATGGCCAACTTTCCAGCCGGCAGGCAGGCGCCGCTGGACATGCTAACGTGCAAACACTGCAAGAAGAACATCCTGCGCCGCACGGCCAAGGAGCACGTGGCAGGCTGTCTCAAGTCCAAGCAGGCCAAGGCCCGCAAGAAGAAGGAGGCCAGAGAGGCGGCCCAGCGCGCCAAGGAGCGGGCCGAGAAGGGCGACGACGACGATGAGGAAGACGACGACGTCCGAGACGGCAAAGGTGAGCCGGGCAGCCAGGCTGTCGTGGTGCATCGCTGACGAGGAGAAGCGAAGAAGCGAAAGGCTGGTGACGATGACGACGACGGCGGTGGTGGTGGCAAGGACTCGAAAAAGAAAAAGTCCAAGAAGGAGGAGCAGAAGCCCAAGCAGGCCAAGACCAAGGGCCCCGTCGACGTGGAGAAGCAGTGCGGTGTGCTGCTGGCCAACGGCGCCCAGTGTGCTCGCAGCTTGACGTGCAAGAGCCACAGCATGGGAGCCAAGCGTGCGGTGCCCGGGCGAAGCCTGCCCTACGACATGCTCCTACAGGCCTACCAGAAGAAGAACCAGGCGCGGCAGCAAAGTGAGTTGGTCCCCCTGGACTCCCGTGTTGAGAGATGCTACCCTGGACTCCCGTGTTGAGAGATGCTACCCTGGACTCCCGTGTTGAGAGATACTCCCGTGTTGAGAGATGCTCCCGTTTTGAGAGATGCTCCCGTTTTGAGAGATGCTCTCGTGTTGAGAGATGCTCCTGTGTTAAGAGATGCTACCCTGTTGAGACACGCTACCCTGTTGAGACATCTACCCTGTACACCCGTGTTGAGACATGCTGCTAATGCACTCGTCCACAGAGGCGGCAATTGATGCCAGCGCCGCCGTGCCCGATGAAGACCTCGATGCTGCTCTGGCGGGCCCGGTCGACTCGGACGAAGAACGAGACGCCGTCATGTCGTCGGTCGCCAGGAGTCTAGCTCGGCCCCAGCCTCTCGTCCAGCACACCATCTTCCCCACTCGCCGCAAGTACCAGCTCGTCAGAATGAAGGAGATGCTCTCCAACGCTCTGAGTGGCAATCGGAGCGGCAACCTTTTTGCTGTACCACCTGAAAACAGGGCCCCAACCACCGCCGCCACCACCGACGGCACTTTCGCCATTCCCCACCCGCCGTCGGCCTCACCCGCTCTGACTGGAGGTGGCATTACCCAGCTAGGCGGCTTGAAGACCGCCGTCCGGAAAGCGTCCATTGACGCCACCTGAAAGAGCCGCCTGGGCCGGTCGTGCTCCACTGCTCCACTGCTCCACTTTCCACCCAGCGCCAAGAGCTGCCGTCATTGCACGCTGGTGAAGCAAAGACTTGCATTTGTTCCGCCGAAGCCGAAGCTGTTGGTCAGTACGACACCGACCTTGTGCTCTTGTGCCTCATTAGGCACATAGTTGCAGTCGAACCCTGCCGTACGCGACGTGAGGTTGATCGTTGGCGGCAGGACGCCGTCGTGCAAAGCCAAAATGCTGAATATGGCCTCGATCGCCCCTGCCGCCCCGAGCAGGTGGCCAATCGCTCCTTTCGAGCTGCTCACATGCACATCGGCCGCTCTCGTCCTTCCGCCCTCGCCAAGCATCAACGTCTTGATCGCCCGGTTCTCGGCAGCATCACCGAGTGGCGTACTGGTCGCGTGAGCATTGATATAGTCCACCTTCTCTGGTGCGATCTTGGCCTGCTTCAAGGCCTTCTTCATTGCCAATAGCGCGCCCGCGCCCTCTTCTTGTGGCGCAGTAAGATGGTGCGCGTCCGCCGAGCATCCGTACCCGCTCAGCTCGGCATAGATCCTGGCCCCACGCCGCTTCGCCTGCTGCAATTCCTCCAGCACCACGCACGCCGCGCCTTCACCAATCACAAATCCATCCCGGTCCTTGTCAAAGGGCCGCGATGCCTCGGCCGGCCTATCATTGAACTCTGTGGCCAGACTCCTGCTTCTCGCAAACCCACCAATAGCGAGTGGGTGAATACAAGATTCGGCCCCGCCTGCAATCATCACATCTGCCTCTCCTGCCTGTATGAATCGTGCTGCATCTGCGATGGAATGTGCCCCTGTCGTACACGCCGTTGTGACTGCGTGGTTGGGCCCTTTTAACCCGTACCGTAGACTCACATGACCGGCCCCCAGGTTGATCAGCAGCCTGGGCACAAACAGAGGGTGGATTTTCCTGTAGTTTCGCCCTTCAGCGTAGGCAACCGACGTCGCGTAAAGCTCCTCAAGATTGCCAATGCCGGATCCGAGGCAAACACCCGTCATCTCCGCGTCCAAGCCGTTGCCTGCCTTGAAGCCAGCGTCCTCCAGGGCTTCCGCCGCCGCCGCAAGACCGTACTGCGCGAATTTGGCCGTTTTCCGGAGTTCAGTGGGCGATACATGGTCCAGGGCATTCCAGTGTCCAGGTGTGGATGATGGCTTGGTCGCGACCAAGCCAGCCACCTGGGACGGAAGGGCGGCGAAGTCAGGGCCCAGTGATGCTGTTGACACTATGCCACTGTGCCCAGCCAGAAGCCGAGACCATGTTCGCCGCACGCCTGCACCGAGAGTCAAAGCCTGACTTCGCGTCGCATAGTGTTGAAAGAAGAAGAGAAAACACCTACCGACTCCCAACGGCGACACGGCTCCCAACCCCGTCACAACCACTCTGCGCATCTCCTCATTTCCTCATTTCCTCATCTCCTCATCTCCTCATCTGCTCGTCCTGTCTGCCTACTTGGGATGAATAGCACCAAGTCGCGCTGTAAGTTAATGGCGGTACCCAGTTAATGGAAACCTAAAGTGATGACTTGACGATCCAAATGCTTATCAAATCAACTCCAACTAACTAGGACATATCCGCTCACCTGGCCACGGGAATGAAATGACTATGGTATCTTGCGCCCTATGGGTCCTTTTGACAGCTCCGCCATTTCTCAATTATGTCTCTCTCCCGAAGTAAAAAAAAAATCCCATTCTAAGCTCCCACAGGCTGTCGTTTTGGAGCTTGACTGAGTATGCGGCTTCCATCAGCTTTACTCCTCCTTCTGGCCGGCCCCGCACTGGGCTCGTTCTATGACAACCCAGAACTTGACCCCATATCCGAGACAGGCCCACCATTGGATGAGTTGAAACAGAAGTGGGATTCAGACGTACGTGGGTAGTAAATAGTATTTTCCTGCCTCTTAACCTCTCTCTCACACACGCCTTCCAGTGGTCCTTCACAGGCATCTCCACCTTTGCCCACCTCCGACATGTCAAATGTCTCACAGCGCCGTACGACCAATTCGACATCGCCATCATAGGCGCTCCCTTTGATACCGCAGTCAGCTATCGACCGGGAGCCCGCTTTGGCCCTCGCTCCATCCGACATGCTTCAGCCCGACAGACGCCCTACCGTGCCTTCAACCACAGAGCCGGCATCAACCCCTACCTGAGCTGGCCGCTCATTCTCGATTGTGGCGATATCCCCATTACCCCCTTCGACAATGCCCTAGCTCTCCATCAGATGTCAACCGCTTACCTTGAGCTGAATTCACGACGAGCCCTGAGTTACTCCAATCCGCCATCGCACAAGCATCCCAAGCTTGTCACACTCGGTGGTGACCATTCTGTCGCTCTGCCGGCCTTGCGCGCCCTCTACCGCACCTATAATCAGCCAATCGCCCTGCTCCACTTTGACGCTCACCTCGACACATGGCACCCTGGCAGCTACCCAAGTACCTGGTCTGACCATCCGGGCAGTCAGGATGACTTCACCCACGGCACCATGTTCTGGATTGCCGCGCAAGAAGGCCTCATCCGGAATACGTCATCCGTCCACGCCGGTCTGCGCACACGCCTCGGCGGCTCCGACTATGGCGATTATGCCAATGACGACACCCAGGGCTTTCTGAGGATTGAAGCCGATGACATTGACGAGTTGAAGCCCTCAGGTATTGCTGATCTCATCGTCAATAAGATCGGCACCGACGTGCCTGTCTATCTCAGTCTCGACATCGACGTCCTCGACCCCGGTCTGGCCCCCGGCACTGGCACTCCCGAGCCTGGCGGCTGGACCACTCGCGAACTGATCCAAATCTTGCGCGGCATCGAAGATCTCAATCTTGTTGGCGCCGACGTCGTTGAAGTGGCCCCGGCGTATGATGGAAGCGGCGAAGAGACTGCCCTCGCCGCCGCCCAGGCCGTCTATGAAATCGTGACTAGCATGGTGAAGAGAGGTCTGAAGGAAAGGGGTGAGCACAGCAAGGTTGTAAAGAAGACGCCAGGAAAGGAATGGCTGAGCAGCGGCCTTAATGGCAAAGGAAGAAAGGTTTTGGAAGAAGCGAAGGAGAGGGTGCCTGGAAGGGACGAGCTATGAGCGCAGCGGATTGCATGAGTCTCAGAGGCCCATCTGGTCTGATACAATCTGCTCTTTCGCAATTCTGTTCTTGCGCAATCTCTTCTTTCGCAATTCTGTTCTTGTGCAATCTCTTCTTTCTCTTCTTTCATGCCAGCCAGTCTCGTGCTGTCCCACACCTTCGTCAGGCGAGCGGTCTCCGCGCTCAATCTCCTCACAACCCCATCCATCCCCACAGAATCTCCTGTTCCGGCCATTCCATGGATATCCTCACACCCCCAGAGGGAGAGCGATGAAGAACGTTGCAGAGAAGTTAAGACGCCAAGCCATTGTAAGGCCCGCTGGCCCATAAGGGCGGCGTCTAGGGCTGCAACATGATCCCTCTCATTACATGCATTAATTGGGGTCTAAGCGAGGAGAATGAGAAAGCGCCGAACCCCGATCGCAAACCGGCTGCATGATCTCAGCACCCTGGCTTGCGCGCCGGCCAACCGCAGCTAGAAACACCTTCTCAAAGATCCTTAGGATCGCCCCAAACACTAAGCGTCCGTGCACGGAGGCAGACATGGATGCGAGAGCAAATGACAGACGCATATGCGGTGGCGATAGCGTGATGATACCACTCGTAGAACTCCCTTGGTCGAGACAGACAGACGAGATAACCTACAACGACCTTGACCTTGACCTTGACCTCGACCTCGACCTCGACCTCGACCTCGACCTCGACCTGTCCGACCACAGTCTCGATCCCAGGTGAATAAAGTGTGATACAAGTGCTGTACTACGAACCTGGATAATCCCGTCTCGGGACACAACCTCGGACCATTTGCGATGAACATGCAACGTTCAAGCTTACAGGGCCAAGCCAGACGCAAGAATCGGATGCCTCTGGTTCGTTGTAAATCCAGAGATCCCTCCCCGCCAAGGCCTCCCGCTGGTCTTGGCAAGTCTTGGGTTGCACGAGCACCTCCCTCCCTCCCTCTCGTCTTCAGAAGATAACAAACGTCACCTTCCATTTCGAGAGGTGCCGCCGATCAGTTGGTATTTTGACGTTCGCTCTACCCGGAAGTATCGCGTAATAGCAAGATGATATATATCAATGCAGGTTATTCCCCATCCTGCTTTCAGGTAGGCAGTGTTTTGATTTGTCGTTTTATTCCGCAATCCCGCTCCTGCCAGTATGAGTGCTGTCGCCCACAACGAGGTCCCTATCGTGGCCCAAGCCCAGGTCCCAGACGCCCAGAATGCTTTCACTGCCGATGAGAAGGTTGCTGGGCGAGGTTCGATCGACGTTGGCAAAAAGCCCGTCCTTAACATCGATGATGCCTCTGATATCACCGATGTGGAACCGAATGAGGAGGAGCTAGAAACTCTGCGACGTGTCTCGGGCAAGATCCCCTGGCAAGCATTTACTATAGCCTTTGTCGAGCTGTGCGAGCGCTTCTCGTACTACGGAACAACCGTCGTATATGGTATGTGTGCAAGGGCCATCGACCCATGTTGGAGCGTCAGCAGCTAATTAATGCAGTCAACTTCATCCAACAGCCTCTCCCCGAAGGCTCATCGACTGGCGCTGGTCACTCAGGCCAGTCTGGTGCCTTGGGCATGGGCCAGCGTGCATCGACTGGCTTAACCACCTTCAACCAGTTCTGGGCATATTTAACCCCTCTTCTGGGTGCATACATTGCCGATACATATCTCGGACGCTATAAGACGATTCATATCGCCATTGGTTGTGCCTTGATCGGCCATACCATCTTGACTGCATCTGCAGCACCAAGTGTCATTCAGAAGCCAAATTCAGCCATTGCTGCATTCGCGATCGGCATGGTTATCATGGGTCTAGGAACTGGCCTCTTCAAATCTAATGTTAGATCCTCTGCCTGTGCTACCGCCTTTGGTCGATACTAACTCAGGATTTGTAGATCTCTCCTCTCCTTGCTGAACAGCAAATTCATACCAAGAAACGCGTCGACACTCTTCCATCCGGTGAACGTGTCATTGTCGACCCCGCAGTTACCACGGCCCGAATATTTCTATGGTTTTATGTCTGCATCAACCTCGGCTCGCTTGTTGGCCAGATCGCCATGGTCTATGCCGAGAAATACGTCGGTTTCTATCTCTCTTTCCTGCTGCCGACTGTCCTTTTCATCCTCTGCCCGGTCGTGCTTGCGGTCTGCAAAAAGAACTATCGACTGACTTCCCCGACTGGCAATGTCTTTAGCAAGTTCTGTCGTATGTGGGGAAGGGCCATGTCTGGACGTTGGTCCCTGAATCCTGTCACTACTTACAGAAATTTGCACGCTCCTGGCTTTTGGGACACTGTCATCCCTTCCAAAGTGCCTTCAGCCGAACGACCTGCTTGGATGACGTACGACGACCAATGGGTTGCGGAAGTTCGCCGTGGTCTGAAGGCGTGTGCTGTCTTTTGCTACATGCCACTATACTGGCTGGTACGTTGCCCTCCAACGTTGACCACTTGTCCACATAAAGCTGATCGATGCAGGCATATGGCCAAATGACGAACAACCTCACCTCGCAAGCTGCCACAATGGAGCTCCACGGTGCACCCAACGAGTACGTTATTTCTTATCTATTTGGCGTCAGCCTTGGAATCATATAACTTTACTGACAATGCTGGGCAGCATCATTCAAAATCTCAACCCCATCTCCATTCTCATCATCATTCCGCTACTGGATTTCTTCATCTATCCCACACTGCGCAAATACAAGATCAACCTCACCCCGATCAAGCGCATGACCATTGGTTTCGCTCTCGCGTCGTTGTCCATGGTCGCCGCTACAGTCACGCAATACTACATCTACCAGCTGTCAGTCTGCGGAACTCACGCCTCTGGCACTCTGCCCGGCACCGAGGACGAGCCCTGCCCGGCGGCGCCGATCAATGTGTGGGTGCAGACCTTGCCATACGTGCTCATCGGATTCTCTGAAGTTCTCGCCAACGTCACCTCGCTCGAGTATGCGTTCACCAAAGCACCGACAAACATGCGATCGCTGGTCATGAGCATCAATCTGCTGCAAAACGCATTCAGCAGCGCCCTCTCCCAGGCCCTCGTCTCCCTCTCGGCGGACCCACTCTTGGTCTGGAATTATGGTGTTGTCACCGTGCTCGCTGCCATTGGTGGCATCTGCTTTTGGTTCACTTTCTGCAACCTGGACAAGGAGGAGGACAAGCTGAATATGTTGGCTCAGAGCGCCTATATTGGCCGTCGAAAGAGTAGCGTTGTTGCTACCAACCTGGAACAAGGCACTACTACTAGTACCAGCACTAGTGCCGGTGCTACTCACTCGATCGATAAGGAAGCTGCTGTTGATCATTCATGAACACATAATTAAGATTGTCTATCATTTGTGGCCTTGTTGTATTGATTCATTCTTACCTAAGTTATGTTGTAAAATGAGAAATCGCAAAAAGTTTATGTCCCTCTTGGATATGCACATGTCAATGTAGACAGACCCTTGAGTTAGCTAGTCTGACTTGAAATTACCTTACACCCTTCCCCCATGCTCCTTTTGTTAGAACTTCGACGAATTGTCAACAGTCAATTGCAACCTCGCGAAAATCAAGCCAACTACACGCCTGACCCACTCCCCCCCTCTTCCCTTGTTTTTTTGTTCTGTGAGGGGTGGGTCAATATTTTTACGCCAAGGAGCTAGGAACCCAAAGCAACAGCACACGCAGCAGTAGTTGAGCTAGGAAAAAAAGAATGGATGCCTAGGTATAGAGTTTTGAATGATGGTACCTTAGCATTGGGGTTTTTAGGAGGCGCTGAGACCACGATGATAGTAAAAGATTATGGAAATAATTTAGCCGAGAGATATGGTAATAGGTCTTAGGTTTTGGGATGGGACCAAAGTGATAGTGAAATTGCTCTGATTCAGCGTCGAGCGAGGGGCTCGAGGGCGGTAGATATAACTATATTGGTCTCTCTGCCCTTCCATCGGCGTAGCTTGGAGTACGATTACCTGATACGTGCTTGTCGATAGAAGCTTCGAGAACCTTGTCTCGTACTTGGTCGAGCGGTAGAGGGCGCGGAATCGGTATTAGAGTCAGTGAGTATATGAATAGTACAAATGAATGAGCGATATGATTGGCTGCTGGAGTGAGCGAATGGTTGGTGCCAAGAGGCAATATAATTGGTGGCTGGAGTGAGCGAGTGATCGGGATGGGCAATCGACGATCTACGGGGTAGTTGTCGACGGCGGTGGATGTCGATTTGGAGGTCGACTTGGTCGTCGATTTTGGCAGTCCAAGAGTGATAGAGAGAAGAAATCGCTTAGAAGGGAATGAATGGCTTGCTTGGCGTTCATGATCACCCGGAATCACGTGGTTGTCTGGAATGTTACGTTTCACGTCTGGCAAATTTGGTCCGGAAGGATGACTTCGTCAATACTACCCAAATAGGCAGGAGATTAGCCTTATTTGTGAACCAGGCCCACTTCATAACCTACAAACATCTGTTGGACACACAATATGAGAAGATGCGAGTTTTCTTCAGTAGGTGATATTCTTCCTTCCGCTCTCCGTCATTTATGATGGTGCATAGCTTACAGGATACATGGCTTACAGGATTGTAAATATGTACACAAAAAATTGGGTGGCGTTTGTAAAGAAAGACTCAGTTCTATAGAGTCCCTAGGAATCGCCCTGAAGCCTAAAAAGACTGAGAAAGTACTCCCAAATCCTGGGTACTTTTCTTGGAACTTGAATATTTATGATTGTAATTGGCACCGATTAGAGCCCTTTTGTGCCGTAAATGAGTGACTACAGAAAGTTCCATAGAAAATGCACGGCAATTCAGCTTTGTGTGGAGGTAACTTGAACAGTGGTTGGCGGCGCAGGAGCGGCGCTAGCGGTACCGGGCTGAGGCAAGGGAACGGTAGGTGGGGTGGGAGAAGGAGGTGGAGACTGAACTAGGGGGATACATGGCGGGGGTGGGGCAGGAGATGGGGAGTGCGGCTGACTGGGGGTCGGCGCTGGCAGAAGCTGCACTAAAGGTGGTGATATCGGCGAAGTTGGTGTGGGCCCAGCTTGGGGTGTCGTATTTGGTGGTCGCACTAGTGAGGACTGACTAGAGATTTTTGGTGATGGGGGAGGTAATGGGCTCTATCCAGGACCAGGAGGCCTATTCACCAGCTGCAAACCGGAGTTTTGGGGTATGAGGGCACCTGCAAGGGAACGAGTCTTGCAGAATCTAAATAGTTCGCACGCTGACCCAACCGCGCAGCACACGGCCAGAGTCACAATGAAGCCAGGCTAGTGGATGTTTGTATATTCGCCCTCTCGGGACTTGATCATCTTGCAAAGTTGTCGCGTGCCCGAATCGGGGGCGAAGGCGACGAATGTATCAGTCGATAAGAAGGGTGTTGGATAGGCGATTGAGAGAACACTCAATTGCAATTTAGCTAAAGACACCCCAAACCAGGTATGTAGCTCGTCTCTCCATGGGCGCGGACTTAATCTCTCTTGATTTTGGGAGTTCATCAATCGTTGCGCTGCTAGTGCGGAGCCTCCGCGGCCGGCAATGGTATATAAAAGACTTGTCGAAGTGAGAACGTACTGTAGGATGTTCCAAGCATGCTGATCTGCATCTGAGTCAATGAGAGACTGGTAGTCAGAGATTAATGGCATGCCCTCCGGGGACTCCCATGGACTGCAGACCCCAGTTGCATTGTTACAAATAATATACTGGTCAACACACCCAGCAACGCTAACGAGATTATCGGCCGACCACCTCAATCCGGCGGTCGCGAAAATGTGCTCTTGATGGGCAGAGAACATTGGATCGTCCACTGCTTCAGGAAAATACACATCGGGAGCTTGGAGAGGAATCAGTGTGACAAAGCCAGCGGGAACACTAAGGCGTGAGTCGAAAGATTCCGGGTTGAATGCGGCCTGCGAGATTGTTGCAAGTCTATATCCCGGCGCCACCATTGATAGATTCCGGACATCATATTCGTAGTTCTCGTGTGACCCGAAGACGAGAGTAAATGCCACATTTTCTAGTCCCTGCCTGGCAGGCTCCTGAAAAGCCTCGGTGTTGAGCACGGAGCAAATCATCGCTCTTTTCAACTGCAACTTGGTCGGTGCATTAATTCCCAACTCGTTAAGGGTGATAAAGGGTGTTTCAAGCCTGACATTTGTGCCGGCACTTGTATTGGCGCAGACACTGGCGTGGAACGGACAGCTGGCGTCGGTATCAGTCCAGTCCAGATTGTCTTGAGCCAGATTCGACTGGCAACTGACTGGGGTGTGCTGAAGATAGCATGCTTGAAAGTATTCACTCGCAGCGATTGTCAGATTGGTATTCCTCAATACAATTGCAGCTCGGTCATCTACGTTCCAAAATTGGCATATGGACCCTGAGGTTTTCACCGAAGGCACCTCCTGAGTACCGTAAGTCAGCCCTCAGGCCGCTGCAATGGGGATTCCAAAGGTTCCGAGAACAAACAAGCCCGATGTCAAGAAAATCGGCACTGATGGCCACCAGAATTGCAGAGCACGGCGTTGCTTCAAGAAAACGTGCACAAAACTTGTAAAGACAGTAAATGCTCCAACATGGTTCTGGTCCTTAAATTTCTTGAGAGATGTGAGATTATGGGGCAATAGAGGTTCCAGCAAGAGATAAAGGGCAGCCCAACAGCTCTGTAATGCAAATGCGACAAGTAGAGAGATAATAGTCAGGATGATAAATGCGGTGCCGTCTGTTACTGTCAAATGTTGCCGCGTCGTTCCCGGAAGATACTCCTTCCAGATGCCGGTGTAGATATGGGACATGACTGCCGCCAGAAGGATGTGTATGGGCCGATGCAAACCAGCAGGCCGTGATAATGATGCAAGACAGGGTGAAAAGTTGAGCCAAAGTGGCCCATGGACAACACCTCCATTCTGTATGTGTATGATGGCGTCCTGTGCCATCAGGCTGAGAATCAGCCACGGTTGACTTGTGGTTGTTGACATTCAGGATGCATGAAAAGCCCCAAGAGTATGCCAAGGTTGCTAGTTTCAGAACAATGCCGAATCAGGTGAATGAATTGCACTGAGCCAAGTGTTGTGTGCTCTTTAAGTGATGGTTTCTGTTACAATAAGTGCGGACCATCGAACGGAGTGTTCTACCCTTGCCAGTTAGGGCAACATAGAGGTTATATGAAGTCTTGGAAGTGATCAGACACAGCCAAATTAGACCATCAACTCAGCTGCTGGTTAAATTGCGGCCAAGTTAATCAAATTCCAGCCTGATCGTGCACCATGTAGTGGTTCTTGCGAAATGGAGGGCATATATTGTATAGTTTGCTTCCCAGTGAACGCCGAAGGCTCTTGCATTTAATAATATCAGATGCATTGCTTTTTCATTGCAAGCATGGTGACCCAAGCCACATCAGGGAGCGCACATAAGAGAATGTGAGAAAACTCGTGCGCTTTGCATACAGTTTAATCTGACTTCTCAACAGAAAGGGTATATGGCAATGGAAAATTTGGCTTCCCATCACTATTGTCGTGGTTGTCTTGGGTCTGGCGTTGGGACTCGGCCTGGGCCTGGGGCTGCGGGGAAAAGGTGAAGAAGCTGACTCCAGCTCTTCGTAAGTCAGACTAGCACGTTGTGCTCCTAGTTTCCCCATGCTGATATCTCACGCCCTCTCGAAGTAGTCTTGACACAGACTATGACCTGGCACTCGGACAGTGGTCCATTCAGAATCTCCCGTTGAGATCTGCGGGAGGAAGCTGCATTACAATCAACAACAACACTGCATACGGCGGTGACGAAGCTGAATATTGGTCGACGTGTGCATCTCGATTCGGCCCTACCACGTACACAGTGTCGCAGCTCTCGAATGGGAGTTATGCACTCGCGGGCACACTGCTAGCCGAGTTCAACAACGAACTCGCATTCTCGCCTTCCGAATCGGGCAGCGCCTTCTATCAATTCGTGGTACCGTTCATCACCATATCCGGGACTTGTGAGATCAGTGTTGAACTCATAGTGGGATTTGGAATGACACAAGACCAAGTCCAGATCATCCTGTAAGTGAATCCCGGTCAAGGTTGGCCAGAGTCATCGTCCATGGCCGTCGCTTTCGCCGGGGGCACCAGCTAACATGTGAATGTAGGCAGTCAGAGAACCCCAAGACTTGTCTGATTGAAGGCTCGACTGTGCCGAGTGGCTTCACTTGCCAATGCGTATATCAATCTGTTTCGAACTAGGAGGTCTGGAGTGACAGGGTGCGCATCTGCTCGCTCTAGCGCGTAGGTGTGCTTCGTCAGGAGTCAACTAGCCAGTGAGCACAAACTTTTTGAAGAGAAGATGGATGGGTATGAAGCAAGCGGGTGGTCAATAAAATGTTATCTTGAAACCATCCTACCATCCTACCACCCATACTTGCTTCCAGCTTCCTTCTTATTCCGCTTGCCAATTGCAAAACTGTCCTCGAGCGCGTCCTTCTGGCCCTGGGCGACACTGACGAGCTGTCGCAGGCTGTGCTTGCCTGGAGCAATGGCGCGCACAGGGTTGTGCTGGACTTGATCGCCCTTGGCAATGAGTTCCTGGTTGGCGGCATATTCGTGGTCGGTGTTGAAATTGGTGATGGCGAGGGCGGTGCCGTTGGAGCCGTGACCCCGACCGAAGAGCTGGCGTTTGTCGGCAGCAGAGAGGTTCAGATCGTCAGCGATGGAGGAGAGGGTTTGTGGCGGCGGATTGTAGTCGGTGTTGAGACTGCTGTCGTGCAAGACTGGGTCTGGATCTGGATCTGGGTCTGTGTCGACTGGGTTGTCGTCATGGTCGTCGCCGCCGTCGTCGACGAGGACGTGATCGGCAATGCCGATTGACTCACCGGAGGAAAAGAGGCTGATTTTCTTGGCTGGCGGCGGTGGTAGTTCTTTCAGCTCAGGCAGTGATGAGGAGGCGCCGGCGGTGGTTGTCGCGGTACCTCTGGCGACGGAGCCGTTGGTGGGTTGCTTCTTGGGCTTGGTGCGCGAGTTCTTTGGCCGGGCCACGGACAGCGGCTTGAACATGAAAGCATTGGTAGGGATGGTGGTGGTTGAAGAGGTAGAAGTAGTGGCTGTGATCGCAGTGGGCTTGGGGATGTCCGGGATGGCTGAGTCATCAACAGCGGCGCCGTCGGGCCTCGACGAGTCCTGCTCGGCAAAGAACTGGCGTAACTCTGCATCGGACTCGCGGCTGAAGGCAGGCTCTGCGCCGGTTTTCAGGCTGAAGACTTTGCGCGCCGCTGGCTTTGGAGCGGCCGCGGGGCCCTGGTTGGCGTCGCGCTTGGGGGGCGGCAGCTGGGCGTTGAAGCCGCTGAAGGCGCCGCCAGTGCGGGGGCGTTTGGCTACTGGCTCATCGTGGTGCGAAGAGAGTGAAGGGCCGTAGCTGCCGCCGAGCTGGACACGGATCTTTGCTGGGTTGGCCTTGTCGACGAGTTTTGCTGTTGACGAGGTTGAAGTGGTTGTGGGCTTGGCTGGCGCTGCTGGCGCTGCTGGCGCTGCTGGCGGCGGCGGCGGTTGGGCTTCTGTCTGTTTGGTGTCCGAGGCGTCGGAGTCGGAATCGGAATAGTCGACGAGCGCCATGGCGACGGTTGTTAAGGTGTGAGGTCGACACTCGAGTTGCAAGTCAAAGTCTCGCTGAGCCGTCTTCCTGTCCAGTCAGAGCGGTGCTACGCCGCCACTGGAGGAATTTTCTCCGGGTGTGTGCCAGGCGCGGCGTCACCGGCAGCTAAGTGTCTGTAAGTAAAGCTAGGCAGCTAAGTGTCTGTAAAGAAAGCTAGGCAGCTAAGTGTCTGTAAGTAAAGCTAGGCAGCTAAGTCTCAAGCTAGGCAGAGCTAAGTTAACGCACAGGACCCTAATTTGGCTCCCCCAAGCTCCCGGGACCTTTAACCTGGACTTCGGCCCCACAGCTACAAAAGAGGTGTCGAGCTTCCATCTTCTCTATTCCATCACGATGCATTCCCGCTGCTGGCAATCGACAATCGACAGGTGATTCTCGACACCCGACACTTAATTCTTGATCCTCGACACTTAATTCTCGACGCTCGACACCTAATTCTCGACGCTCGACATTTAATTCTCGACGCTCGACATTTAATTCTCGACACTCGACACTTGACACTTGTTTCTTGACACTCGACACTTAGTTTTGACACTCGACACTTAATTCTCGACACTCGACGCTTAAATTCTCGACACTCGACACTCGACAGTGAATTACAGCTGCTCGGCGTGCTGCCATGCAGTGCGTCTGTGTGCACTCCCGGCGGCTCCTCCGGGCCCCCGGCTTCGGGCTCTCGGCTCGGTGCCCCGCCTTATACCCCAGGCAAGCGCGCCCGTCACCATCATCGCTCTTGCACGCTCGTCTACAACAGACCCAGACGCGCTTCTCCTCCTACCGCTACCGGCGCTTCGGCATCGAGGAGGGGCCGCAGCAGCAGCAGCAGGAGCAGAAATGGTCGCGCTTTGGGCCCGTGTTCCGCGCACAGTACATATGGCGGAATTACCGCGGCTACGTGATCGGCCTCGGCGCCATCGGCGGGCTGGTGTACGTGAGCAACCTGGAGAAGGTGCCGTTCACGGGCCGCCGACGCTTCAACATCGTGTCGCCGGAGCTGGAGAAGCAGATGGCAGCGGCCTCGTACGATGAAATCATCGCGCAGTTCGGCAGCCAGATCCTGCCGGCCGACCACCCGTACACCATCCTCACCGCGCGCGTGGTCGAACGCCTGCTGCCGGCCTCGGGCCTGGCTAATTCGGGCTCGGACAGCGGCGGCGACGACGAGTGGCGGGTGCACGTCATCGACGAGCCCAGCCAGATGAACGCCTTCGTCATCCCCGGCGGCAAAGTGTTCGTCTTCACCGGCATTCTACCCGTGGCCCAGGACGAGGCCGGGCTGGCGACCATCCTGGGCCACGAAATCGCACACAACGTCGCCCACCATGCGGCCGAGCGGCTGTCCAGTAGCGGCTTCGTGATGCTCTTCGCCATCGCGGCCTCGCTCATCTTTGACGTTTCTGGCGGCCTGGCGCGGTCGCTGGCCGACCTGGTCCTGACTCTGCCCAACTCGCGCACTCAGGAGATCGAGGCCGACCACATCGGCCTGCTGATCATGGCCGAGAGCTGCTACCCGCCCGCGGCCGCGGTCGACCTGTGGACGCGCATGGACAACGCCCAGAAAGTGGCGGCCCCGCCCCAGTTTCTGTCCACCCACCCCACCAACTACAACCGGCGCGAGCTCATCCGCGGCTGGCTGCCCCAGGCCGAGGCCAAGTACGAAGACGCCCAGTGCGCGGTCGCGCACAGGAATCTGCCCAGCTTCCGCGACATCCTGGGTGCCATTCGCCGCGCCGACGACGACAGGCCGAGAGCCGGCCGCACAGTCCATGCCGCGTCCGGTGGTGCGAATGGAAAGGGCGATGGCGACCGTGATTTTTGGTAATTATCTCCATCTCTTCTCTCTCTCTCTCTCTAGCGCACATGCACCCAGGAAACTAGTTAGAACACGGCGGGCACGTGATATATATACGTATACACGGAAAAATCCGATATGGCTATGACTTAGACATGTAACTTTTTACGCTATTTTGCTTTTGGAACATGCATCGGATACAATGATAATTTGTATACAAGATCAGAGAATCAATCGCTCCTTTCTTTCTTTCGTTCGTTCTCTGTCTCTCTCTCTCGCTCGCTCACTCGCCCGCCTACAAATACTTTTTTGGCATCGTGCTCTTCCGCCACTTGTACCACCCCCACGCACCAATGCAGCAGGTCTGAAAGGCCATGAAGCTGTACAAGATAAAGCCGATACGCGGGGTATGCGCTTGCACATACTCGCGGATGCGCTGCGGCATGTGTTCCGTCACGCCCTCGTGCGTCTTTTGCAGCTGCTCTGACAGCTCGGCAAAGTGCTTCGAGTAGTCCGGTGCGGGTGCTTGTGGTGCGGCGGCCGCGGCCGTCTGCATGCGTACGAGGTCGCGGAGCAGCGACTCCACCGTTGATAGGCGGTTTTCCAGCGACGCGATTGCTTGTGCTTGTGCCGGTGCGCCTTGCTGCGACGACGACGACGACGACGAGCTCGATCGCTGTTGCTCTTTGACCACGTTGAACAGGTTCGAAATCGATTTGGAGATCAGGTCGAGGCGCCCGCTAAGCTGGACGTATTCGACTGAGAGGGAGCGGCCGTTGTTATTGGATTGACGTTGTTGCTGCTGCTGTTCTTGCTGTTGCTGTTGCTGCTGCTGTTCTTGCTGCTGCTGTTTTTGCTGCGGCTGTTTTTGCTGCTGCTGTTCCTGCTGCTGCTGCTGCTGCTGCTGCTGCTGTGCTTGCTGTTGCTGAGCTGGTGTGTTTTGTGTCGACAGAGGTGCTTCGACACTGCTGACGGCAAACTTCAAAACCTCAAAGCTGTCTGGCGGGTCACCGCTCGAGGCTGTCAGACCAAAGTTGCTGCCGACTGGCAGGGCAATCTTGTTGGAGGAAAAGCAGGGCTGGTCGTCGATTGTGACCGACAGACCGGCCGACGTGGACTTCAGGCTCAGCCGCGACATCGGCCGGTTGCGGTACACGTAGTCGCAGTGGCCGAAGGCCAGGCCGTCCACATTGGCCTGGGCGGTGTAGTCGGCGCTGCCGTCGTTGAGGAAGCCGCGGATCTTCTGCACACCGCCGTTGGTGTCGATGACCAGCACCAGGCCGTCAAACTGGTGGGCCGTGTAGAGCGTGTGGGTCGAGCCTTGGGCGGCGACGTCGCTGACATACCACAGCTGCAGACTACCCACTCCGCGTTCTGATGCGCCCACACGGAACTCGAGGTCGGCCTGCCAGTCCGCCAGCCAGTTTTTGCTGTCGGCCCACAGGCCGCCCTTTTTGTTGCCCCCGTACGGCGGCGTCAGGATGACTTTGTCCGACAGCAGCTGCGGCATGTAGTCCTGGCCCAGCATTGTCCAGCCCGGGATGGCAAACGAGTTGGGCCACACGCCCTGTTGGTGGCCGAAAGAGAGACTGTCGACGTACTGCGGCTGGGCTGCGGCGCCGAGGCCGAGGCCGATGCCGAGGGCCCCGACGAGGCCGGCGCGGCCGGCGCCCAGCATGGCAGGTGGTCGCGTGCGTGCGGGAGGAAGCGGCTACCGGCGAGAGGAAGCGGCTACCGGCGAGAGGAAGCGGCGACTGGCGAGAGGGAAGCGACGACTAGCGAGAGGGAAGCGGCGACGGGCGAGAGGGAAGCGGCGACGGGCGAGAGGAAGCGGCGACGGGCGAGAGGAAGCGGCGACCTACGGGATCGGTGAGAGTGCAGATTGCCGGCACTGACGAGGCCGACGGCGCTTCTGTGAGGTCTGGGCCCTCCTTCTGATACTGTTCTTTCAGCCGGGCCGCCTCGTCAATGTCCTCCAAGTGCGCAGCACTTCAATTGACAATGCTGTCACGCACACGGCGAGCACACAGTACCGCAACTGCCGCAGTGTGTCGGGCGAGACGTCGACAATGTGGCGGATGCCAATATCAGAGCCCTGTATAACGTGGCGTGAGTTTACCTCGCCCGCGTGTTTGGCCAGCACGGAGCCATAGTCCATGGCAAGGGCAAGGGCAACAAGGCTTGACAGCGTGGCCCGTACCTGACTTACCGTAAATTATACTTGGCCCGTACCAAGTTAGCCACCTCTCAGGACCCCTTGTTACGGAAAGGGGCAATTTTCGTAACCTTGAGCCATTCTACGGTGGCGCGCGGCCGGCAGAGCTGTGCGCATACGGTGGCCTGCAGCGGCTCAACACGTCATCAACAGAGACCAACACACAACACACGGCACACTCTTTCTTCTCGACGAAGAGAAGAGAGAAGAGCAGGGCGCGACGCGGTCACAGCACAGGCACATGGCGTCGATCGCCTCCACGTCTGTATCTGGCTTTCGGACCGCCAACTTGATTATTCCGGCACGTCGGTAGAGCTATCGCCCTAAGGGCCAAGACTACTAACACCACGGCAGGAGAAGCGGCAGAAACGAGTCAAGACAGCCATCAACCAGCAATGGCCGTCGCTGGCTCAGGTCGCCATTGTTTCGGCCGCGCTCAAAGTCCTTCTGTTTCCTGCATACAGGTCGACCGACTTTGAAGTGCACCGCAATTGGCTGGCCATCACCCACTCTCTGCCTGCCAAGCAATGGTACTACGAGGCCACCTCTGAATGGACGCTGGACTACCCACCGGCCTTTGCGGCCTTTGAATGGCTATTGTCTCTTCCCGCAAGCATCGTTGACCCGGCAATGCTGCAGATTAGCAACCTGGGCTATTCGTCGTGGTCGACGATCGCCTATCAGCGGACCACCGTCATCCTCAGCGAGCTAGTCTTGGTGGCCGCGCTGCAGGCCTACGTCTCGTGCTCAGCAGCGGCCACCAAGAGGCAGGCCCATGCTGTCGCTCTGTCCATCCTTCTGTCACCCGGTCTGCTCATCATCGACCATATTCACTTTCAGTACAACGGCGTCTTGTACGGCATCTTGATTGCCTCGATCGTCCTAATCCGACGGCCGTCGACCATGTGGCTGGGCGGCGCGCTCTTTGCGCTGTTGTTGTCGCTGAAGCACATCTACCTCTACCTGGCCCCCGCCTACTTTGTCTATCTGCTCAGAGCCTGTGTCTTGGACCCTGCCGCCGGCATCCTGCCGCCTCGCCTGCAGCTGGGCAACATTGCCAAGCTGGGGGCAAGTCTAGTGGCAATTTTCGGCACGGCACTTGCGCCCTTTGCATGCTGGGGCCAGCTAAGTCAGCTGAAAAGCCGGCTGTTCCCCTTCTCGCGGGGCTTGTGCCATGCCTACTGGGCACCCAACATCTGGGCCCTGTACTCGTTTGCTGACCGGGTGCTGATCGCGGCCGCGCCCTACCTAGGCATGGATGTGAACGGCGAGGCAATCAACAGCGTGACGAGGGGCCTGGTTGGGGATACCGCGTTTGCGGTGCTGCCCAACATCACGCCGCAGCACTGTTTCGGCGTGACGGTGGCCTTCCAGACCATTGCGCTGGCCAAGCTGTGGAGCAGGCCAAGCTGGGATGGGTTCGTGGGGTCGCTGACCCTGTGCGGCTACGCCTCCTTTCTCGTGGGCTGGCACGTGCACGAGAAGGCCATTCTGCTCGTGCTGATTCCATTCAGCCTGTTGGCGCTCAAGGACCGCTCCTACTTGGCCAGCTTCCGGCCGCTGGCTGTCGCCGGCCACGTGTCTCTGTTCCCGCTGCTGTTCACCGTGGCCGAGTCGGCGATCAAGGTGGTGTACACGGGTGTTTGGCTGACCACCTTCCTCTTCGTCTTTGACAAGCTGGCACCCGCGCCCGCGGCGCCGCGGCGCTTCCTGCTCGACCGCTTTACCGTGCTGTACATGGCGCTTGCCATACCGCTGCTGATCTACTGCGCGCTGCTGCATTCGCTGGTCTTGGGCGCGCGATACGAGTTTCTGCCACTGCTTCTGACGAGCATCTACTGTGCGGTGGGCGTGGTGGCGTCGTGGATCGGCTTTAGCATTTGTTTTCTGTTCGGGTAGAATTCCAGTATTCGAGCTCCCCGTTCTCCTCTACATAATTACTCTACCTCCTCTCCCTTCTCCTCTACATGATTACCCTACCCCCCTCTCCCTTCTCCTCTACATGATTACTCTACCCCCCTCTCCTTTCTCCTCTACATGATTACTCTACCCCTCTCTCCTTTCTCCTCTACATGATTACTCTACCCCCCTCTCCCTTCTCCTCTACATGATTACTCTACCCCTCTCTCCTTTCTCCTCTACATGATTACTCTACCCCCCTCCCCTGTCTCCTCTACATAATTACTCTACACCAGCCGCTCCCTTGAGATGGCCGTCAACACCGGGCCAGCGCGTTCGCGCGAGTCTGGCCCGATGCTGCAGTCAGTCTCGTGTCTCCGGCCGCTGGTCGCGCGTGCAGCGTGCAGTCCAGGCGGCGGGCAGGCCACTTGGACCTATCCGATGCACGGGTGGGCCTCAGCTGGAAAACGAGGCAAACAAGGCGTCCACGCCACAGAGCGATGCCCTGATGCACGGCACGGTGCACGGCCCAGACGCGCCCTCGACGGTGCGTGGGATTGATGGGCCGGGTGGTGGCTGGCAAGCACACGGGCCTGGCTCAGGCCTGGCGAGGCCAACTGCTGGGAGAGGACAGGGCACTGACGAGAGATGGAGCGGGCTTGGCGCGGCGCTGATTGGCTGGCGCCGTGGTCGGGCAGGGATCCTGCTCTTTCTGGCCCTCTGTCAGTTAGCTGTTCGTTGCTAACGAGCGGGCGGCCGCCCACGGCCACGGGTCCCCACTCTCGCAACGTTCGCCGTCCGCCGAGCCTTCTGCCCTGCCCAGTGCCCACGTACTAAGCATCGTCCGGGTCCGGCATGGCCACGCTCACCCTCTTTTGTTTCTCACACCATCTGCCGGCCACGCCTGCCCTCATCGCGCCTGACCACAACTTCATCTCCTAGCCTGGCCCACGCGTCCACCTGCCCAATGTGAGTTGTGCCTCCCCTGCTGCTGCCCATATCTTCGCGCGCTCCCTCGCCTGCTCATGCCCACGCGTGGCACGTTGATCCACTGCACAAAGCCACACACATGCACACACACACCCACACACACACCTACACACACCTACACACACACCTACACTGGGTATGTGCCTCTCTGTTTACACGCTCTATCTGCCCTAGGCCTCTACTGCTGTGACCCCTCCTCTACGGCAACTGTGCCTGTGCCTGTGTGTACCTGTGCGTGTGCACACCTGCACCTGCCTCTGCGTGTGCACACCCGCACCTGCCTATCTGTGCTCGCGTGCCGCACCTGCCTATCTGAGCTCGCGCGCCGCACCTGCCGCCCCTCCGCCTGCGCAGCACCCTTGTCTGGGCAATGGTGCTCTTCAAGCGGAAGGGGGTCTCGTACCTCAGCAAGCCCGTCATCAGCGACGATGCCGACGACCTCTGGGTCATCCCGCAGACGGACGAGGTCTTCACGTCGTACGAGTCGTACCTGCAGCGCATGGACTGGTACAAGCAGAAGCGCTTCACGTGCGAGGTGTCGGGCCGCAGCGGGCTCAGCTACTTCGACGCCCTGCGCAGCGAGAAGGCCGGGTCGCGCGAGGTCGAGCAGGCCTTTCCCGAGCCGCTGAAGAGCCCGGTGCTGCGCCGCGTGCAGTTCTCGACCACGTCGCGCATCGACAACCTGGTCGACGAGGTCTTTGACGACTTTAAGAACGACTTCTACCCCGGCGAGATGGTCACTGTCGTGCTCGACAATGGCCAGCGGCTCAACGGCCGCGTGCGCGACAAGGCCAAGTTTGCGGCCGCGCTGCACGCCGACGGCACGGTCAAGCGCAAGGCCTTTTCGCGCTACTTTGTGCGCCTGGTCGACCGCCCGGACGAGGAGGCGCTGGTGGACGACGAGCACATTGTGCGCGACCGCAAGACATTCACCAAGCAGATGCTGCGCTCCTTCATCAAGAACTGCGTGCACCGCGAATCGTGGAACGGCGCGCCGTGGCTGGTCAAGCAGAGCGTGGCCGACGAGCTGCACATCCCCACCGAGGTGCCGGCGCATCTGCAGCACGGCTACAAGGTGGCAGAGCGCAAGGCACAGCGCAGAGCAGAGCGGCAGGAAGGTAAGCTCCGCGCCGCCCGTGCTCACCGTGGCGCCGGCGCTGATGCCGAGTGCGTGCCAGGCCAACGCGCGCCGGCCCAGTGGACGCCGGAGCAGCTTGCAGCCATGCGCCTGCCCGCCAACCACGAGGCCTACCTGCCGCCGCCGGCCTTTGCCGCCTACGGCTGGCCGCAAGCACCGGTGCCGCCGACGCTCCATCCGCCGCCGCCCGGCTACGCTCACATGGGCCTGGGCCAGCCGCCGCCAAACGGCTACTACTACGGCCCGCTGCCTCCGCATATTGCGCCCAAATTCGAGGCAGCGCCGCGGCCAATCAAATACCCCATCGACGACATGGACGTCGAGCCCCAACGCGACGGCACCCACCGACCCGCGCTGAACTTTGCCGTCGAATCCCAGATGGCCGACGGAGCAGCAGCCTCAGCCGCGGCCGACATCATCGCTGGGGCCGAGGAGCCGATTGTTGGCGTCTTGCTCGAGATCTGGAACACGCTCAACGTCTATTCGGAGGTGCTGAAACTCGACTCGTTCACCTTTGACGACTTTGTCGAGGCCATGCAGTTCTCCTCGGACGAGGTCGAGTGCGAGCTCTTTGTCGAGATGCACTGTGCCGTGCTGAAGAAGCTGGTCAATGCGGACAAGGAGCAGAACGGCGCGATCCAAATCTCGCTGCCTGACCTGCCCGATCCGAGCGACGACGACGACGAGGGGGAGGACAACGACGAGGAGGAGGACGACGACGACGACGACGACGAAACCCACGAGCCAACGCCGGAGCCCGAGTATCCAGCCAAGCGCACGAGAAGCAGCTTGAACAAGGTGCAGTTTGCCGAGCCGGAGCCGGCCGAGGAGGAGGCCGCCGGGGTCGACGATTCCGAGATCAAGACCCACCGCGCGGCCGAAATGTTCGGCGAGTACGGCTGGATCCAGCGGCTGCGCAAGCGAGACTTCCGCAACGGCGGCTGGCAGCTGGTCATGGTCGGCCTGCTGCACCAAGTCGCCGGTCGTGAGCGCTTGACCGCTGTTTGCAACGCCATCCTCGCCCACTTGGCGCCGCTGGATGCCGAGCCCAGCATGGAGACGGCGCGTTTGCAGTACTCGACTATGGACATGGGGCTGCGAGCCCGCGCGCTCGAGACCATCTGCCACTTGTTCCTCGAGACCAAGGCCGTCAAGGCCTTCCTGGAGGAAAAGAGCAACACGATGACGTACTGGCGCAAGATCAAGATCCAGCACCAACGAGCTCGCAAGGACGCGATTGCCAAGCTGAAGAGCCTCCAGCTCGAGCGCCGGCTGCTGGCGCCGACGCCGGAAAAGTCGCCGTCGCCGTCGCCCACGGCCGAGCTCGAAGACGCGGCCGAGAGCGTGGGTGCCGATGCCAATGCCGATGCCGATGCCGACCGCACGGAAGACGGCGGCGAGGGGTCGATTCCCGACTCGGAAGACGACGATGGGGAGGAGGAGGAGGAGGAGGACGTGCTGACCACGCGCTCGCTGCGCCGCGGACCCGACCGCGCAGCCGAGAGGAAGCGCAAACGCGAGGCCGAGGCCGAGCGCGAAGCCAAGAAGAAGGAAAACAGGCAGCAAAAGGGCAGCAAGGAGCTGCAAAAGATCGTCAAGCAGATCGACAAGGAGCGCGACAAGGTCGGCGAGGCCGAGGAGAAGATCACGCAAGTCGACGAGCATCTGCGCGAGGCCGACTGCCACCGCACGCGCGTGCTGGGCAAGGACCGCTTCTGCAACCGCTACTGGTGGTTTGAGCGCAATGCGATGCCGCACGCCGGCCGCCAAGACAGCTCGACGCGCGACGCCGAGTACGCCAACGGGCGCGTGTGGGTGCAGGGCCCGGACGAGATGGAGCGCGTGGGCTACATCGACGTGGCCGAGGAGGAGGAGTCCAACTACGCGCGCCGCTTCCAGATGACGCCGGCGGAGCGCAAGAGGATGGAAGAGGGCCCGACGCAGCTGCACAGCGCCCAGCAGTGGGGCTTCTACGACAAGGCGGACGAGATCGACATGCTCATCGGCTGGCTCGACCCGCGCGGCCTGCGCGAGATGAAGCTGAAGAAGGAGCTGACGCTGCAGCGCGACACCATCGTCAAGTACATCGAGAACCGGCGCGCCTTCCTCGCCGGCCGCGACGAGTCGGACGAGCAGGCGGCCACTCTGCGCAAGTCGACGCGGGCCAAGGTGTACGTGTCGGAGTCGGAGCCGACGTGGCACTGCCTGCGCTGGGAGAACAGGCTGGCCGTGCGCGAAGAGGGCCATCGCCACCAGGACCCGCCGCCAGCCAAACGGGGCCGCGGCCGCAAGCCGGCCGTCCATGTCGAGCCCGAGCCGGCGGCGACCACACGGCGCAAGGGCCGGCGGCGGGGCCTGAGCGACGACGCCGTGGTGCTGAATCGGCAGGGGAGGCCAGTGACGCGGCAGGGCACCCGATACAACTTCTGAGGCTGCAATACAACTTCTGAGGCCGCAACACAACTTGCGAGGCCACAATACGACTTCTGAGGCCGCAATACGACTTGCGAGGCCGCCATACAACTTGCGAGGCCGCCATACAACTTGTGAGGCCGCAATACGACTTCTGAGGCCGCAATACGACTTGCGAGGCCGCAATACAACTTGTGAGGCTGTAATACAACTTGCGAGGCCGCAATACAACTTGCGAGGCCGCAATACAACTTGCGAGGCCGCAATACATGTTGCGAGGCCCCAACGCGAGAGACGATACTACGACGCTAATGTTTCCCCCGGTACACCGGCCTGTTTTGGATGAGTTCTAAGCATGTTGATAGATTGCATGGTGCGGCGGCACTCTCTTGAGCCTTTGCAGCATGGGGGCGGCAGAGCAAGGAAGCACGGCCGCTAGGGTTGTCGGCCAAGCTGGACATCTAAGATAGCCAGTAGAGAGGGAGGGCGCTCAAGTCTCTGAGCGGTGCGAGTGCTTGGCACAGCAATCAGGCCATCATCAGACTATGCCAGACCATGCCCAGTACCATGCAGAGCTGTGCATACCCAATCAAGTAGAATAAGTTGTACTCGCCGTATGCATACCCAATAAACAGAATACGTTGTACTCGCCGTATGCATACCCAATAAACAGAATACGTTGTACTCGCCGTATGCATACCCAATAAGCAGAATAAGTTGTACTCGCCGTATGCATACCCAATTAAGCAGAATACGTTGTACTCGCCGTATGCATACCCAATTAAGCAGAATACGTTGTACTCGCCGTATGCATACCCAATCAAGTAGAATAAGTTGTACTCGCCGTATGCATACCCAATCAAGTAGAATAAGTTGTACTCGCCGTATGCATACACAATTAAGCAGAATAAGTTATAGAATTACTCTATCTAAATAGATGTAGATATTCAAAATCGGCACTCCACGGCCCCTGACTCGAGGACGCGATGGGGCGGGGGAGGGGTCGGGCTGCTTCTCATTGGGCCAGCTTAGGCCAACTTGGGCCAACTGACACGGGGCACTCGCTGCTGCCACAACGCGCCAGTCCATCAATCTCCCCCTCAGTGTCGCCAATTGGGCCAATTGGGCCAGTCTCAATCGATAGGTTTCGCCAGTCTCAATCGATAGGTATAGTACACATATGCGTCCGAGGCGTGTGATGTAGGTGCACAATGCCCGCCAAGACCACTCGCCCGCCAGCACCACCACCGCCGCCGCCGCCGCCGCAATGCCGACCGCTGCTCTGTCGGGCCTCGCACAGGCTCGCGCCTCACCCCCGACGCGGACGGCGTCCCGGCTGACGGACGGCCTGGAGCAGGCCGAGCAGGCCGCCAGCAGCAGCGAGGGCGACAAGACTCCCCGCTCCACCACCGCGTCTGCCTCCGCCTACGGCTACGCCTACTCGGCCACCGTAGCCACTCCGCCAAAGCCGCGCTCGCTCTCTGACACCAAGCCGCCGCCCTTCTCGCCGTCGCCCGCCTACCGCGAGCCCAATGCAGGCCGCGGCGTGTCCAAGGACGACTCGGCCTTGCGGCCCTCGACGCCGCGCCGGCCCAGTCTGGCACACAGCAGGGGCCTGTCGCTGACCATGCCCTCGAGCAGAGACGCGGCCCAGGAAGGCCTGCAGGCGGCGCGGGTGCCGCTGTCACCCAAGCTGGAGACGGCCAATGTCTACACCAGTCCAGCGTCGATGCTTCCCCGCCGCTCACGCGGCCTCGACTATACGCGGGCCTGCACCAGCTTGCACCACTCCACCCTGGCAGAGTCGTCTCCGGACGCTTCTCCCATCACAGGCCGCGGCGTGCCAATCGCCCACCGCCGCAGCCTGGCCGGCACCTCCGTGCTCGACTCACCCAGCAACCTGTCAGCCTTGCTCTGGTCCACCATGCCCGAACGCACGACGCTGTCCAGCTCGGTCAGCAGCAGCATCAACATGCTCGACTCGGACGACGACACCGACGCGTCGTCTGACAACGGCATGGCCATCGACGACGACCCCATGCTGAGCACGCCCGCCGTCTCCAGACTCGGTCGAAGTCTGATCGGCGGCGGCGGCGGCGGCGCCATCAGCAGCCCCGGCATGGACTGGGCCAGTGCACAGCCACAGTCGCAGCTGCTGCTGCAAGTGCAATCTCCGCTGGGGCAGTCGCCAGCCCAGCAGGCAAGCTTGATGAGCAGCTACCCAATGAGCTTCCGTCGCGCGCGCACCAAAAGGGGCAAGAGCCAGCACAGCTCCAGCAGCGTCAGCATGGCCAGCCTGAAGCCGTCGCCCGGGTCCTTGTCGCCCAGTGCCGGCAAGCACGCCGAGTCGGCCGGCTACTTTGGTGGCCTGCCCCGGGCGCGGGCCCAGTCGCGCCGCGAGAGCCTCAATCTGGGCACAAACAACCTCCATCTGTCCGATGGCGACGACGCCAAGCCCAACGGAGCGTCAGACGGCGATGGCGGTGCGGCCGTGCCTGCCGACAGCTCCGCCGGCGTTGTTCGGCGCGCGGTGACGCGACGCGGCAATTTGCTGCCCAAGACCAAGGTCTTTGCCCGCATCAAGGCCGCGTTGATGGAGGAGGCCACGCCGGCCGACAGCGAATTGAGACGCGAGGCCGAAGTCATCAAACAGGTGCACGACAACGACCCGACCTTCTCGCCCATCAAGTCGCCTCACGCCACCACCACCACCACCACCACCACCACCACCACCACACACCCCTTCAGCCCGGACTCGGTCCAGCGCTCGATCGAGGACTCCTCGGCCATGGTGCCAGAGGCCAAGATCGCCCCCTTCAGCTTGCATGCCGAGCGCAATTCCGCCGGCCTCGGCTTCTGGAACACCTTGGACGGCCGCTACAGCACACCGCCGCCCGCCTTCCGCGCCCGCGCCTCGTCGTCTGCCATCAGCGATGACGCAAATGACTCGACTGTCAACGGCCTGCTCTCTGACCACCATCCCGGCCTGGGCCACTTCAACCAGCAACGGTCGCGGTCTACGACGCCGCTGGCCAACCTGGGCCCCCCCACCGCGGCCGAGGTCGCGCGCAGAGTCAACAACAAGCGCCGTCGCGACGACGACTTTGATCCCACCTACACCAAGCGTCGCGCCGTCTCGCCCGGCATGAGTGTCGCCAGCAGCCCCGTCCTCCCACAGAGTCCCATCATGACGGCCGACAAGGGATGGGGCAAGCCCCCGCCCAAGACAGCCGGTCCTGGCGAGCGCAGCAGCAGCGGGAGCAGCCTAAACAATGGCCTCAAGAAGATCGGCATGCTGGGCATGAATGAGACCCATGAGGGCCTCATGAGTATGAGTATTGATTGATTGATTGATTGGCTGGTTGACTGATTGATGGATTGGCCATGTACTCGAGATGTGTGCCTCGCGGCGGTGACGTGGCGAGGCGTTGATGGAACTCACGACTTTTTCACGAGCAAGCGTCTTGAGTGCTGGCAGGTTGCAAATGGCGTCTTGGATTGGATCAGATACCCATCTTTCTACACTATCGCCGCCGTTAAGAAGACTGCCGGTGATTCCGTGACCTAAGACCCCTTCAACACCTGCCGACACTGTGACAAGACTAATTTTCGTAGCGTTAGTGATTTAAGGTTGCTAGCCCCCGTGCTGCTCTTTCTAGTCTAATCAGAGTGATAAGTATGTGGAGCTACAACATTAACCACCTTGTCAAAATGGAGAAGGCTGCAGGAATGCCTGGCTGCTAATTGGCTGCCACTTCCCTGCCACTTCCCTGCCAGTTCTCTGCCAAATTTGCCTTCTTTAGAGCCTCTTCAGAGATAGGGCAGTGGGGAGTCCTTGCTGTTGTAAAAATGACTAGCCTAAAGGAGTAATCCACTGGTCTAGCGTCAATTGTTAGCGCGACAAGAATTGCTCCCTACACCACTGTATTTTTGTCCGAGCAATAATCCGGGAAACTAAGGAGGGAAGACCCATGTATCTATCACCAGCGTAATCGCATAGATTTCCTGTTCGAATAAGCCTGCCGAAGGTCAGTCATCCTGTCCTCTCCAAGGATAATTTTCCCCTTTAAACCAGCCTGCCGAAGGCAGGCCACAATGTGCTCTCCACCCACGAGCTCTACATAAACCGGGCACTGCCAGTACAAGGGGAAGCGGCTGCTTGTAGGCACAATAATAGTCCGACCATGGCCTCATACAAATTTGACTCGTCGCCGCTGGCCAATCCCAAGGCCATTGTCCAGGGCGCCAACTACCGCTTCACCGTGATCACCGACCGTCTCCTTCGCTACGAATGGGCACCGGACAACCAGTTCGAGGACCGGGCGTCGACGTTTGCCATCAACCGCCACTTTCCCACGCCCAAGTTCAGCGTCAAGACCAAGGCGGACACGGCCGAGGATGGCGGCCTAGAGATCATCACCGACCACTTCCACCTCGACTATGATGGCAAGCCCTTCTCTCCCTCCGGACTCATGGCTTCCTTCTCTGCCAAAGTCACGCTGTGGGGCGCCCAGTGGCGCTTTGGCCAGGCTGACTCGGCCAACCTCGGCGGCACAGCCAGGACGTTGGACGAAGTCAACGGTCGCTGTGACATGGGCGTCGGTGTCTGCTCCAAATCGGGCTATGCCGTCATCGACGACTCGGACTCGATGCTGTTCGACCACGACGGCTTCGTGGCCGGCCGCCGCCCCTCACACGCAGGTGAGCATCGCGTAGACGGCTATCTCTTTGCGTATGGCCATGACTATCGCGGCGCCATCCAGGCCTTCTACCAGCTCTCGGGCAAGCAGCCCTTGTTGCCACGCTGGGCCCTGGGCAACTGGTGGTCGCGATACTACCGCTACCACCAGCAAGAGTACATCGACCTCGTAGACAAGTTTAAGCAGCATGACGTGCCCCTGAGTGTCGCAGTCGTCGACATGGACTGGCATCTTGTCAGCGACGACCGCGTCCCACACTCGGGCTGGACGGGCTACACCTGGGACGATGCCGTCTTCCCGGATCCCGAGTTGTTTGGCAAGGAAATGCACCGGCGTAATCTGAAGATCACGCTGAATGACCACCCGCATTCCGGCATCCACCACCACGAAGACAGCTACGAGGAGCTGGCCAGAGCGCTCGGTCACGACACCAGCAGCAAAAGACCCATCCTCTTCGACCCGACCAATGCCGAATTCATGCACGCCTACATGACCATCCTCCACCGCAACGTGGAGAAAGTGGCGTGCGACTTTTGGTGGATCGACTGGCAGCAAGGGACCTTTTCCAAGGTGCCTGGAATCGACCCGCTGTGGGTGCTCAACCACTTCCACATGCTGGACAACTGCCAGCAGCAGGCCGGCCGCGGCCTCATCTTCTCCCGCTTTGCCGGCCCGGGCAGCCAGCGATACCCGGTCGGATTCTCGGGCGACACGGTCACGACATGGGACAGCCTGGCCTTCCAGCCCGAATTCACGGCGACGGCCAGCAACATCGGCTACGGCTGGTGGAGCCACGACATTGGAGGACACATGCTTGGTCTGCGCGACGACGAGCTGGTGACGCGATGGGTCCAGCTTGGTGTCTGGTCGCCCATCATGCGCCTGCACTCGACCAGCACCCAATGGGCCAGCAAGGAGCCCTGGTTGTACCGCAAGGAGAACGAGGAGACGATCGAGGCGTATATGCGTCTGCGCCACCGGCTGATACCCTACCTGTACAACATGAACGTGCGTGCGGCTACGCAAGACGAGCCGCTGGTGCAGCCGCTGTACTGGCACTTCCCAGACCGCGGCGAGGCCTACAAGATGAAGAACAACTTCTTCTTTGGCTCTGACCTGCTTATCTGTCCCATCGTGACCAAGCGCGATCCACGCACCAATCTGGCCGGCGTCAAGGCCTGGTTGCCGCCCGTCACTTCCAGCTCTTCCTCCCCGGCTGCTGGCCTGGCCTCGACCAACGGCATTTACGTGAATGGCCAGGGGGGGGAGAAGAAGAGGGCAGAGGATGGCGGCAAATGGATCGACATCTTCACCGGCACCGTGTACGACGCCGACCGCGAACTGAAACTGTACCGCGCGCTCAGTGACATCCCTGTGCTGGCCCGCGAAGGCGCCATCATCCCCCTGGACGCGGCATCCGTGCCGAGCAACGGTGGCGCGAACCCGGAGGCCTACGAAATTCTCGTCGTCGTGGGTCGAGACGGGCAGGCGACTGTCTTCGAAGACCCTGATGATGACGGCGACAGTGATAAGCAGGCACTCACGTCTCCAAGACTCCAGCAGCAGCAACCGAGCCAGCGAAAGAGCGAGATCGAGTATAGTCAGGAAAGCGGCACGCTGACCGTGCGTGCGGCGAGAGGGACGGGCAAGAAGAATTGGACGGTCCGCTTCCTGGGCCTGGGCAACAGGGGCGCCGAGAAGGTCAAGTGGGTGAGGGTTGGGGTTGACAAAGTCGACGTGACTGCGCAATCTCGCATCAGCGACGCCGCCGGGGCCGGCCTTGTTGTTCAAGTGGCGACGCCGGAGCAGGATGGGTCGGAGACGACAAGCATCGTCATCTCGCTCGGCCAGACGAATCCGCAATTGGGCGTGGTGGACGCGCGGCCGCGCATCAGGCAGCTGCTGCTGGACTACCAGGTTGAATTTGCGCTCAAGGACGATCTGTGGGCGATTGTTGACAACAGCAGTATTGGTGGCTGTGCCAAGATCGGGGGCTTACTGAGTGTGCTGGCAAGCAGTGGCAATGGGTCGTCGCTGGATGAAGAACTGCTGGGGCCGATTTCAGAGTTGATGCTGGCGGATGCGCGAGAGGGCTGACACAGCCGCATGTATCATATGTACGTACATACGCGGACGTGGATGAATCCATGTCGTCGTTGTTGTCGTTGTCATTGTCGGTGTCGGTGTCGGTGTCGTTGTCATTGTCATCACCATCATCACAATCATCGCCATCACAATCATCACCATCATCATCGTCATCGCCATCACAATCACAATCATCACCATCATCATCATCATCATCATCATCATCATCATCATTTTGACTACCTATCTCCTACTTACTACCCAGGTGGCAAGTACTGCATATATATCACAGTTTCGGATCAACCTTGAACACCTTGTCGGCCAGCCAGTCGGCCAGAATGGAATTGACCTCATCGGGCCGCTCCCACAAGGCCCAATGGCTGGCATTGACCTCGCGGCGCGTCAGCCGGGGAATCCGAGCCGCCATCTTGGCAGCCATCCAGGGCAGCAGCACCGAGTCGTTGCGCGCCAGGATGAACAGCGTTTCTTGCTGCACCGTCACACTCGCACTCGCACTCGGCTCCGGTTTTGTTGCTGCTGCTGTTGCCGTTGCCGTTGCTCCTGCTGCTCCTGCTGCTCCTGCTGCTCCTGCTGCTCCTGCTGCTCCTGCTGCTCCTGCTGCTCCTGCTGCTCCTGC
>QRBJ01000093.1:0-34149 GCA_003709865.1 Chaetothyriales sp. CBS 132003
AGCACCAGCACCAGCACCAGCACCAGCACCAGCACCAGCACCAGCACCAGCACCAGCACCAGCACCAGCACCAGCACTAGCACTAGCACCAGCGGTCTTTTCACCAGGTGATGCAGAGCGCAGTCGACCATCGGCGCCCACCAGGCTGTCGAAACTCGGCGACGACGAGGCCGGGGCAGTGCCCGAGAGGGTGCGTCTCTTGCGGCGCCGCTCCTCCAAGATGCGGCCGCGCTCGAGAATGTCGGCACGTGCCTGGCGGCGGCGCTCGTCGGCAGCATCGCTCTTCTCTTCGCTCATCGAGGCATCCTTCCTGCTGCTGCTGGAAGCCGCCGTCCGGGGCTGGATCTCGTCGCCGAGGGTGTGCAAGCCCATGGCAATGCGCTGTCTGGCCCCGTCGATCCATGCCCGGATCAGCTCATTCTCGTACGCAGCGAGGGCGGCGGCGGCCAAGACGCTGACGGTGATGATGATGCCTGGGCCGAGCCGAGTTAGCATGCGAGGCCAGTGTGGCGGCGGGATGCACTTACCGCGGGCGGCGAATGGGGCCGGCATCGTGGTGCTGTTGGCTGGCAGAGACGGCGAGGGCAAGGACGGCAGAGACGGCAGAGACGGCAGAGACGGCAGAGACGACCGAGACGACCGAGAAGGCACAAACGGCACAAACAGCACAAACGGGGAGGGCGTGGACGCGGCGACGTGGGGGCTCAGCACGAGATGACGGCGGCGGCAGTGTGCCTGCGCCTGTGGCTGGTGCTGTGGCTGGTGCGGTGGCGGTGGCGGTGGCTGACGGCGGGGAAGTCACGTGCGCGGGGCAGCCTCGCGCAGCCTTGTGCCGCCCGCGCCACCTCGCCGTTGCAGTCGGCGTCAACAAGACGAGCACAGTCACACAGGCCACGACAGACGATGGCGCGGCCGCTGTCGCTGACCGAGGAGTTGGAGAAGGTGGAGCAGCAAATCACGCTGACGCTGCAGGAGATCGACCGCAACTTCAGCCACGCACACCGCCTGGTCACGTCGGCCATTCTGCCCATCGTCGAGCAGTACGCGGCCCATTCCAACGACGTCTGGGACGGCTCCAGGGTAGGCGACGCGGCGCCGGCGTGAGCGAGCAAGCGCGGCACTGCTGACGCGGCCCAGTTCTGGAAGCAGTTTTTCGAGTCGAGCGCCAATGTGTCGCTGTCGGGCTACGAGGAAGACGCGTCGCTGCAGGCCGAGCAGCTGGACGAAACGACGGCGACGACGATGACGACAACGATGACGACGACGACGACTACTACTACTACAACACCGACGGCAGAAAGCGCCACCGACGCGTCGCCCAACCCGCACAGCCACTCGTCCTTGTCGACGCCGTCGGCGCACCTGCTGTCGACCAGCTCGGTGGCCGACCTGGACATCTCCAACCTGAGCCTGTCGCCATCCAAGTCGTCGACGCCGCGGCCGCCGCGCCAACAGCGACAGCGCGCCGCAGACCAGACCACCACGTTCGCCGACTACCCATCGCCGTACGAGGCCTTGCACGAGGAGATCAGCGCGTCGGCGCAGCAGCAGCAGCAGCAGCAGCAGAAGAAGAAGAACCAGAATGCGGCGCCGACGACGCCAGGCCGTCAGCAGGCATTCCTGGATACACGGCAAATTGCCATGACACCACAGTCGCCGTCGTCGCCGTTCCTGCCGCCGCCGCCGACGTCGATACCGCGGCCCAGCACAACGCGGCACAAGGCCGATCCTCTGCTGTGCCGAGTGCTGGACCGCAACTACCGCATCCAAGCGACGCCGCTGACGACGCGGACGACGCGGACGACGCAAAACTATGCGTCGCCGGCCAAGGCGGCACACCGACCTGCACTCAATGCGGCCGCGGCCACTCCGGCCGCGTCCCGGCAGTGGGCTGTGTCTGCCGCCGCCTTCTCGTCGTCGCCCATCGCACCGCCACAGCTGCACCACGAGCTCTTCTCGCCGGCACGCAAGCCGCACACGCCCGGGGCCAGCGTGCGGCGGGCGGTGCCTCGGAAGGCCCCTCAGCGGGCTAGTGCAACGGCCTTGACAGCACGGCAGCCGCCGCAGTTTTGGGACGACAGCGACGACGACAACAACAGCGACGATGGCAACGACGACGACAACGACAACAACAACAACGACTACGACGACGACGACGACGACAACGACAACGACAACGACAACGACAACGACAACGACAACGACAACGACAACGACAACGACAACGACAACGACAGCGACGACGACGACGACAACGGTTTGGGCTTCGAGGCGTCGCCGCCCAAGACAATGCAGTTCCACGTACCGCAGAGCCGGCTGCTCAAGACGCCAGGTACGTGCTTTCCTTCCCCGGCCCGCTGTGAGCCAGCTGACACACACACGCACAGCCAGGGAGGCGTCTCGCCAGATGGTGCAGGACATCCTCACAAGCGCGGGGGTGGGGAGGGATGACGATCAAGACGATCTGGAGCTAGACATGGATATGACCGACTACGGCGACCCACCGTTTGCGGCCGAAGAGCCAGCAGAGGCGGAGGCGTCGCCGACGGTGGTGCGCAAGGCAGTGGGCTTGGAAGACGAGACCTTCTGACCGGCTGGCAAGGGGATGGCCGGCAGGCAGGGTGCGTGCGTTTCACCATGGCCGATGAAATTGAAGCTGAGCGACCAGGACGAGGGTGCAGCACGGTGTGCGGGCAGCATCAGGCCGTCTGGAGGCGCTGTCTGGCGACTGGCTGGGCGCCGTCAGACTGAGACACGCACACGTGGGGGGAAGTGGCAGATGAAACGCGCCAGGGCCGAGTGAGCGGCAGCACAGCACAGCGAGCTCGAGCTGGCCGTGCTCGACAGCTCTGTCAGTCACGTAACAGGGGGCGAGAGGACTCGCGGCGCGGCGCGCCAATCCGCGCACGGCACGGACCCCCAATTTCTGGGCCAGTCTGATTCTGTGCTGAAGCTGTTCTGATTCACGTCTGATTGTGGTGCTAGCAGCCATCCTTAGCCCAGCCTTTGGGGGGGGGCTTGCGCAGTAGACCAGCAGCCGGCGCGCCGGTAATTGGGCGCCGCGTGTGGAGAAGGGGGAGCGGCCGCCGGGGCCCCTGTTTGGCTGGGCGATCAGCGGGCAAGCGGACAAGGCGAGGGCAAGCCTAAAGGGGCCGAGCCCAGAGCGTGGATCGGCGGTGCTGGGGGGGCCAGGACGAGACTCGTTAGGCTGGCTGCGTCGGGCCTGCGTCTGCGTCTGCGTCTGCGTCGGCGGAGGCGTCGGCGGAGGCGTCGGCGGTGTGAGAGCGTCTGGGTGTCCGTGTGTCTGTGCGCAGGTGCGCTGCCTCAGTGGTTCGTGCACGGCGCCCACAGTCGCTGTCACCGCAGTTTACTGTTACCCATTGTCTTTTGGTGCAGTGCCCACTGTCTTTTGGTGCAGTGCCCACTGTCTTTTGGTGCAGTGCCCATTGTCTTTTGGTGCAGTGCCCACTGTCTTTTGGTGCAGTGCCCATCGCCGTCGCCCATTGCCCATCATCCATTGCCCACTGCCCATCGGCCTTTGGTGCAGTGCCCAGCCCATCACCACGACCGCCGGCCGTGTGGGCCTGCCTGCCTGCCTGCCTGCCTGCCTGCCTGTAGCACGGGTCCGCCGCCGCCGCCGCCGCCGCCGCCGCTGTCGCTGCCGCTGCCGCTGCCGCTGCCGCCGTCAGCACTTTGGTCGTCCGCTGCTAGTGCTCCTCCTCCCCTGTCGCCGCGTACCGACCCGGAGCATTGATTACACTGACTGCATTGCTGCATTGCTGCATTGGCTGATCGACTCATCGACTGCATCGACTGCATCGACTCCAGCGACTCCATTGATCACGCTGCTTACATTGCTCACGCCGCTTGCACTGATTGCATCGCCACGCTGATTACATCTGTTGCATCGCTACGCTGATTGCATCGGTTGCATCGACTGCGCCGCCAGCTGCGGGCCGGCTGCGTCTGCCTCCTGCGGCCGCCGAGCCGCCCTTTCCACGACGCCAAGGACGACGGCCATAGCAATGCGTCTCGGGCCCGGAGCGTGCTTGAGATAGAGAGTGCACGCCGCCGCTGCCGCTGCTGCTGCCGCTGCCGCCGCCGCCACCCACGCCACCGCCGCCTCTGGCACTCCCCCTGCCAGCATCCCCACCCCTCCCCTTCGCCGCCGTCGGCCGGTGCAGAGCCGAGCCAGCATGGCCGCTTCGTCGCTCGACCCCGGCGTGGGCCAGTACCCACCCGACTCGCCGCTGGACGTCGACGATGTGCCGTACCCGTGCAAAGGCTGCGGCGAGGTGAGTGCCCCTCCCGTCTCTCTCTCTCTCTCTCTCTCTCTCTCCGCGCCTTCGTGCTCGGCTCGCGGCCGTGACGGGGCGGTCGACGGCGCCTGACTGACTAACCGCCGCAGATCCTCGAGGAGGGCCGGGCCTTCGAGCTGGCCGGCAACCGCTGGCACATCGACTGCTTCCGCTGCAACACGTGCACCACGCTGCTCGACTCGGACGCCAACCTGCTGCTGCTGGCCGACGGGTCGCTGATCTGCAACAACTGCACGTACAGCTGCAGCAGCTGCGGCAACAAGATCGAGGACCTGGCCATCCTGACCGGCGACCAGGCCTTCTGCGCCAGCTGCTTCAAGTGCCGCAACTGCAAGCGCAAGATCGAGAACCTGCGGTATGCGCGCACGTCGCAGGGCATCTTCTGCATGGACTGCCACGAGGCGCTGATGGCGCGCCGCCGCAAGAAGACCGGCCGGGGCGGCGCCGGCCCGCGCTCCAAGGCCGCGGCCGCGGCCGGCGGCAACATGCTGGAAAAGTCGCTGCCTGCCATCCCGCCGCCGGAGCCGCGTGCGGCCGCGTCGCCCACGCCCTACGGCCAGAACCACGGCCACGGCCAGAACCACAGCCACGACCACTCGCCCTCGGCCGCCGTCGAGGGCCCGTCGCTGTCCAAGGCCGTCAGCGAGCTGCGCGACCGCGACCGCGACCGCGACGCCGACGCGGCAGCGGCATCACCACCACCAGGAGGTAAGTGGCGCTCGCGCTCGCCCCCGCCCGGCCCCGGCACAGGCAGCGCCACCGGCAGCACCACCGCCGCTGCCACAGAGACAGAGCCAGACTCAGACACGAGCACCTGCGCCTGCAACCCGCCCGAGTGCGCGGCCGCTGCTGACCCACGCGGCCTGCCAGATACGCTGACGCTGACGCTGCCGTCGACCGCCTTTGCCGCCGCCAAGCGCCGCTCCTTTGCCGCCTCGCAGCACTCGGACGACGGGTCGACGACGGCGGCCGACGAATACCTCGTCCCCGTCGCCTTTGACCCGTCGCCGCCGACCGTGCACTCGGCCCCGCTCGTCGACGCCGCCGCCGCCTCTGCCAAGGCCAGCCCGCACATTGCCTACCAGGACAAGCGCCGGCCGGATGCCAGCCGCTCCCGCTCGGGCTCGGGCTCGCCCTTCCGCGCCGCTGACCGGAGCCGCCACGTGCCAGACTCGGCGCCGTCGTCGAGCCACATTGCCCAGCTAGGCCGCGCCGAGGCTGCTGCTGCCGCCGCCGCCGCCGCTGCTGCTGCTGCTGCTGCTGCTACTGCTGCTGCTGCTACTGCTGCTACTGCTGCCGCCTCGCCGTCGCCCGGCACGCCAGACACGCCCGATGCCGCCGACACGACCAACAAGTTCCGGCTGCAGGACGCGCCGCGGACCAAGCGCCCCGCGCGCGGCTCGCCGTCCAACCGCAACTCGGCCGCCTTCCTGGCCAGCTATGACGACGACGACGGCGGCGGCGGCGGCGTCTACGGCTCGGCGCTTGTGTCGCACGAGTCCAGTCCCGCCAACTTCGAGTCGCCGCGGCCGCCGCAGCACCCGCAGATTCTGGCCCACCTGCCCAAGCGCGGCGACTCGCTCGACGGCGCGCGACGGCCACAGGCCGCGACGGCCGGCCAGACAATCCCGCGCAAGGAGCTGAGTGCCAGCGCCAGCGCCGCCATCCCCGCCAGCCTCTCCGACGTGCTCTCGGCCTCGTCGTCGTCGCCGTCGCCCAAGCCAAAGCCGACGCCAGACTCGGCCAAGCCGGCTTCGGCGCCCATCGAGTCGCCGCGGTCGCACAGCATCTTCAGCACGCCCGACATGGCCCACGACTCGGTCAAGTCAGACGCCGTCAAGTCGGATGCCGTCAAGTCGGGCGCCAAGTTCGTCGACCCCCGCGCGCCGCCGCTGCCGCCGCCGCCGCCACCGCCGCCAGCGCCAGCGCCAGCAGCCGGCCACTCGCGCAATGCCTCGGTCAGCACGCTGCAGTCGCAGGTGCTGCGCGCCGGCGACCTGCAGATCTCGCCGTCGCTGCCCCGCTACTCGGCCGGCGCCGACTTCGCCATGGACGAGGAAATGGCGCGCATCCTCGGCGGCTCCGACACCGCCACCCAGCACGGCTCCTTCCTGCGCCGCGTCTCCAACTCGGTGCGCCACGGCCGCAGCTACAGCGACAAGCCCAGCGGCCGGCTGTCCAGGGACCGCTGGCCGCGCTCGCCCGGCGCCAACACGTCGCTGGTGCCGGAAATCAGCAGCCCGACGTCGGCGTCGCCCGAGTCCAAGGAGGAGCTGGCCTGGTTCCGCAACGAGCTGCGGCGCGAGCGCCAGAAGCTGATTGAGCGCGAGAAGCGCATCGCCGAGCTCGAGGCCCAGCTCGACTCGACGGCCGAGATGAAGCTGGTCAACTCGGAGCTCAGAGAGAAGCGGTCGACGATGGTGGTGCTCGACACCCAGAAGGAGATTGTCGTGCGCGAGCTCGAGGTGCTGACCGACCACATTGCCGCCGCCAAGGCCAGCAAGGAGCCCTTTGACGCGGCCAAGCTGACGGGCACTGTGCTGCGCGACTTTGCCCAGTCGCTCGACCGGCTGAAGAACTCGTTTGCGCCGCAGATCGAGGACTTTATCCAGCGCCGCAACGACCTGATCGACGAGATTGCCAGCCTGACGCAGATGAAGGACAAGAGCCTGCTCGAGTTTGAGCAGCTCTCGTCCAAGAACGCGCAGCTGGCCGAGCTGAACAACCAGCTCGTCCACCAGATCCAGGGCCTCTACAAGGCCAACTCGGGCGCCTCGGCCGAGCTGCCGCCGCCGCGCTCGGGCGCCGGCGCCGGCGCCGGCGCCGCCTCGGCCGTCAACGGGCTCGGCATCTACGCCCACAAGGAGCGGTCCAACCTGTCGGTCGACTCGGCCGCCATCCGCAACGCCGCCGCCGACCTGGCCGCGCTCGACTCGGCCACGACGCTGACGGCCGGCGAGGCCGAGTCCGTCGCCCTCTTCCAGGGCCCGCATGTCGTCAACATCCGCAAGGGCGGCCAGCCCAAGAAGTTCGACTGGCGAAAGGGCCAGAAGGTTGCCAAGGGCGTCACCAAGGGCCTCAAGGGCGCCTTCTCCTCGGCCCAGCAGAGCTACGGCCGCGAGATGCAGTTTGCCGAGACCGGCGCCTACGGCCAGCAGCCCGCCGGCCAGGAGCCGTCGGCGGCGCGCCCCAACCAGGATGCCAAGCAGCCCGGCTTTGCCTTCTTCGGCGGCGGCGGCGGCGGCAGCGGCAGTGGCGGCGGTGGCGGCGGCGCCAGCAATCAGAAGGGTGGCGCCAACGCCAAACCAAACGGCCTCTACGCTGCCCAGGTCAACCAGGCCAACACGAGCACGCCGTCGTTGCACCTCGATCCTACCACGCGTAAGTCGCCGCGCCATCCTGGCCTCTTCGGCCCATGTGCGTTGGCTAATAATGCTCGCAGATCTCTTTGGAGTAGACCTCGAACAACGCGCCGAGTACGAAAAGACCAACGTGCCCGAAATCGTGCGCCGTTGCGTCGAAGAGGTCGAAGCACGAGGCAAGTTTTTTTCTTCTTTTCCTGTTTTCCTCTTTCTTTCTCTTTCTTTCATTCTCTTCATTCTCTTCATTCTCTTCATTCTCTTCATTCTCTTCATTCTCTTCATTCTCTTCATTCTCTTCATTCTCTTCATTCTCTTCATTCTCTTCATTCTCTTCATTCTCTTCATTCTCTTTTTTTCCTTTCATTCATTCTCTCCATTCTCTTCGTTCTCTCCATTCTCTTCGTTCTCTCCATTCTCTTCATTCTCTTCATTCTCTTTCTTTCCTTTCATTCATTCTCTTCATTCTCTCCTTCTCTCCATTCTCTTCATTCTTCTTTCTCTCCTTCTCTCCATTCTCTTCATTCTCTCCTTCTCTCCATCCTCTTCATTCTCTCCCTTTCCTTTCATTCCCTTCTCCTTTTCCCTTCTACCTCCCCTTGCTGACTAATCATCCCAGGCATGGACGTCGAAGGCATCTACCGCAAATCCGGCGGCAATTCCCAAGTCCAGCAAGTCCGCGACAGCTTCGAGCGCGATGTCTACTCGGCCGACATCTCCGACCCCGACCTCGACATCCACGCCGTCACCTCCGGCCTCAAGCAGTACTTCCGCAAGCTGCCCAACCCGCTGATCACGTACGACATCTACGACAAGCTCCTCGAAACCACGTCGGTCGCCGACCCCGTCGCCCGCGTCGAAGCCATGCGCGACGCCGTGCGCCAGCTGCCCCCCGTCCACTACGCCACGCTCGACTTCCTCATGAACCACCTGGCGCGCGTGGTGCTGCAGGAAAAGGACAATCTGATGACCAGCATGAACATCGCCGTCGTCTTTGCCCCCACCATCATGCGGCCTGAGAGCATCACCCGCGAGCTGGGCGACACCAAGGCCAAGAACGACTGCTGCATGTGGATTGTCGACCATGTCAGCTCCGTGTTTGCCAATTGATTTTGATTGTTGATCTTCTTTTTGTTTTCCTTGACAAATACTCCTCCTATCCTCTTTTGGCCGGGGGGGCTTGGCAGGACAGGCTTGGCAGGACGGACATGGCAGGACAGCACAGGCAGGGAAAGAACATGTGTGTGTGTGCACACGATAACCGATAACCTTTTTTTTTCTTGGTCGTATATCCTACAGGGCAGTAAAAGCGAGGCGGGGCAAGAACGTGTGTGCACATGATGACCTTTTTTTTTAATCATCTTGTTATCCAGCAGGCCAATCCATCAACCCAATCATGATTCAACTTGTCATATCTGGTTTACTTGCTTATTTGCTTGCTTATTTGCTTTGCTTTGGGCAGAAAGAAAATCAAAGCATGTGCTTTTTGTAATATGAGAGAGATTCTATTTGACTGTTGGAGCGAGTGAGCGACAGCGACAGCGACAGCGAACAGCAGACAGTAAACAGCGAATGCAAGAGCGGAAATACCTAATAATACATACCACTTCTTACTACCTTTCCACATACAAACCAACAAAACTCCGATCACGATGATGACTACTCATACAAGTCCTTACCCTCTGGTATTTCTTTTTGAAAAAACAATTAAAAAATATATAAAAAGTCAATTATCAATTCGATTCCCTTGTTACCATTGCCACTCCGACTCCAAACAACACACACTCGATCTCGATCCTTTTCCAGAACGAGCGGTAAACACGCCTCCGGCCAAAATCAATCCTCACTCAGTCCTCACTCGGCCAAGAAAACCCAATCCTCACTCGGCCAAGAAAAACCAATCCTCAGAAAAAAGTCAAGAAAGAAAATTCACATCTCGCTTCCCTCTTCTCTTGCCCCCCCCGCCACCTCGGCCGGCCCCGCCTGCCGCTCCCTCACTTTGCCAATGCAGTAGTAGATCAGATTCAGGTCGCTTTCCTCCCCGAACAGAGCGCGGAATCGCTCTTCGGGCTTGATCGTGTCGAACAGCACCGTGGCAAACTGCATCGCCTGCCTCTTGGATGATGGCCGCATCCGCAGCAGGCACACCCGGAGCAAATCCGCCAGCCGCTGTTGGTGCCCCTCATCCAGCACGTAGCCCCGTTCTCGTGCGCCCACCACCAGCTTCGTCTGCACAAACACTGCCGTGTCCAACAACTTGCCGTTCTTCGCTTCCATCGCGTCGCTGATTGCGTCCATGACGGCCAGCGGGTCGAATCGTTCGAGGATCTCGTTGACAAACAGCAGCATTGACGACCGGATCTTGTCGTCCACTTGCGGCGCCAGCGTCTGGCCCGCCTTGACCATCATCAGTGCGATCAGCGTCATGCCTGCCTGTGGCTCGCCGTAGGGGTATTGTGTGATAAGAAGTTGGACCATGTCGATGATCGCCATGCTCGTGTACATCGAATGGTTGTGGCTCGCTTGTTTTGCCGCCTCGCCTGGCCTCTCGTTGTTGGCAAAGTGGTTGACAAGCGCAATGTAGAGACCCGTGTACGTCTCATCGGCCCCGACGCCGGTGAAGAGTTGGCCCGGATACGTGAGCAGCAGCTTTCTAAGCTTGCGGTAGCCCAACGCATCCAGTCTGCCCTCCTTCACCGCCTCGATCACCTTGGGCAGTGTGTGTCTTGCATTGGCCAGTCCTTCATCTGCTGTCGCACCAACTTTGCCCTTTCCCGGCGACTGCACCGTGTTCTCTTGTGCAGCAATCGGGATAATGGCATGTTCAGGTGGTGAGATTGTTCTGAGTTTTGAAAAGTCAACCAGTTGATTGCTCGCCTGCGCGGCTTCTATCCTTCGTTGGAGATCAAGGTGTGCCTCGGCTGCTGGTGCCTTGCTGGTCGCGCTGCCTTCCAAAAAAGAACCGGGGCTGAACGGGGGGCTTGCTTTCTTGGGAGACGAGAATGTCGCATCGGGTGATCCGAGCTTTGGTGCTGTGGTTCCGTTGGCAACCCGTTTGGAGACCTTGGGAAACACGTCCCACGAGGATGATCCAGAGAACTCTGATCCCGCGGCAACTGCCTTGCCTGGTTGGTGTGCCAGCACGCTGATCGAGGCCGATTGCTGGGTGTGGCCCTTTGGGCTTTTGATGGCAACGGGCTCGGATGAGGAACTAGTAGGTCTGCTGGAGGAGGAGTAGGAGGTGCCAGGCACGGGATTTTGCTCGCTTTGAGCCCACGACTTGTGTGCCTTCGTCGACGGCCGAACGGGAGCCTCTGTCTGCGTCTCCTCAGGAATGGTCGGCGTATGGCGTCCCCCTCTGTGAGGCTGGGCCCGTGCTTTCTGCTGCTCGGCCTTCCTTGTGGCCTCGGCCTTTGTCATTGATCGAGATCCTGGCTTGTCATGTGTGATGGGCGTGGCAACGACTCGAGGTCGTCTGACGGGCGCGGACAAGAATGGTCTCGCATTCGTACAAGTATCTGCTAGATGGCGTGCATCTGCAGCCTTTGATTCATGTGCTCCATCCAGACGGTGCTTCGATGCCTTCTTCCTCAGCTCGTCCTGGCCCTGCAGTTCGTAGATCGGAGTGCTCTCGTCTCGGATGCTAGCTTTGACGAGTGCCTTGTGTTCGTCTCGAAGCTTTCTTTGCGCCTGCTCGTTGAGTCCGTACTCCGGTTTGGGGTTGGGGTCCCGAAGATACTCGTTGAGTCCTTCGATCGGCCGGAACGGGTAGTCTTTGGTGAAGACGGAGCTATTGGAGACGTCGCGCTTGGCTTCTGCTTGCGTATGGCCGTGGCCGTGGCCGTGGCCTTCGGCAGCCTTCTGCTTGCTCTGGGCTCGGATTTTGGCCAGAGCCGACTCGGGTCTGGCGGCCGCTTTGGCTGGAGCACTGCTCCTGTTGGGATTGTGTTTATCGGCCCTCAGTGCGCTTGCAGCGTGAGGATTAAGCGTGTTCATGATGGCGTCGGCAGCAACTTCATTGATGCCGTGGTATCGCCAAAACGTCTCTCGCGTCCCTTCCCGGGTCTTGACGTCGCTGTCGACCAGACCCACAGCAAGAGCCCTTTCGATGATGGGAAGGTCCTTCGTGGTGTCGAGCACGTCTTTGTACGTATTAAGGAATTGGGTGAGCCAGGCTGGAGCCAGGGCCCGTGCATCCTTGCGTTTGTCGCTAAAGGTAGAGCAGATGTGATGGAGGAGGCTCTTGTGATAGCCGGAGAATTGTATGATCGTCTTCATGGTATTGTTGCCATTGACTTGGTTCTGTTTCTTGGCCGAGCCACAGAGTTGCAGAATGGTGGGCAAGGTTAGCTCCAGGTAGGCGTGCATGTCGGTGCCAGAGGCTTGAAACAAGATGCCGATCGTTTCGCACGCCTGCTTGGACAATTGGGTGCGCTCAGAGGCCGCAGTGGCAATGATGCGGCTCATGACAAGCTTCATTTTGTCCCAGGCCCATCGTGGCACACTTGGCTTCTCCTGGAAGACCTGGTTGAGTTGCTTGAGCAGAGTTTGACGGTTGAGCCAGTTGTGCTCGTTTTCCGTAGAGAGCATGAACTCGGTCAGCGTCTTTTCGATGACGCCTTCAAGGGTGAGAGTGCCCATGGTGAAACGTTTGAGGCCAGTGACCGGCTTGGGGAATGGCTGGGTGTGCACGTCTTCAATTTGGCTGTCCCGGCCTGTTGACTTGAGAAAGCCGATGGCCGTCTTGCCGAACTTGCGGAACCCTGTGGGGAGTAAGTGAGTAATGCTGGCCCAGCCAGAGACAAAGTCGAGACAGAAGTGCGCATACATCGCGGCAAAACACCAAAAATAGAAACAGGGCAGTAATCCAGAGCCATGATGCAACGACGAGCCATCAGGGCGAGCAGACTCAAAGAAAAGGGGCAAAGGGCAACGTGCTGGGGGGTAGTTTGGCTATCTAAAGCAGAGTGTTGGATGCGGCAAAATCAATGCAGGAGCAAATGCAACTGTTTTCGGCGGCAGAGAGTTTTGATCTTGACTGTCCTTCGAGGCTGGGTTGAGAGAGAGTTGGAAGGGGAAGAGAAAGTAAAGGGGCACCGACCTGGTTATAAGCAGGAGTAGATGGCCATAGCTTGCTGCTGCCTTGCGCAAAAACGTCCTCAGCTGGTGTTTTTTGAGAGGCTGGTGGTTCGCGTTGTTGAAGTGCGGAAATGCGAACTCCTGATATGTTATCCAGAGTTTGGACGACCCAAGTCTCCGGATACGGTGGCGCAGGCAACCTAAACATGCGCGATAATCAGGCGCTGAGTGGTCAGTTTCCGCGGCAAAAAGCTTAATGTTCACGTTTCGTGTTCCACATGGCGTCTAATAGGACGACTTGGATTGCAACGCGGGTCAAAGTGTGGGTACCAATGACTAATATACACGTAAAGATAGCACGTGCGGCTTTTGAAACAAGCGAGCCAATGCAATCAATCATCATACACTGTCCACTCACTACACTCACTACAATTACTACACTCACTACACTGGTCCACTCCACTGCCAGAGTACCCGCCTTACATACCTTGACCGTCAGGTGGATGAGTTTCATGAGAGAACAGAAGACTTGTTCAGGCATTACCGCCTACCGTGCATTGTACATAATATTCCATCTAAGCTAACAGGCGTGAATCATCTTCTGCCAATGGCCGTCGATCTCCTTCCCGATCTCCCCTCCAGCCCAAAACTACGCCTGCACATACACGATCTCACTCACGAGGCCACAAGCGTCTTCCTCAGTCTCATAGACTGCAAAAGTCTCATCCCAGATGCCGTCAAACACATCATTCGCCACCTCTATACCCCATATGGGCGTGCATCCATCCCCCCCGTGCGCTCTGTCACCATTATCCTACGCGGGATGGGCGGTGTAGCCTACACCACCGGGCTCGAACTCGATGATCTGCACAAAGAGATTCACATCTCTCTTGCTTATCTCGCCAACTTTTGCAACGAGCCCGTGAGGTTCGAACACGAGACCCTCGGTGTGATAACGCACGAGATGGTCCACTGTTTCCAGCATAACGGCAGAGGCGCAGCGCCAGGTGGGCTGATAGAGGGAATTGCAGATTACGTCAGGTTGAAAGCCGGGTTGGCGCCGCCGCATTGGAAGAAGGATAAGGGTCGGATGGGCGAGAAGTGGGATGCGGGCTACGAGAGAACGGCGTGGTTTTTGGAGTGGCTCGAGGAGAAGGAAGGCGTGGGCACGGTGAGCAAGATCAACCAGACTTTGGCCACGACAAAGTACGACAATGACACCTTCTGGAAATCTCTATTTGGACAGGGGGTGGAGGCACTGTGGGAGAGTTACAAAGAGGAATTGGCCGGTGATTCGGTCACGAATCTGGACGAAGACAGCGTACAGGGGGGATCAGACACCGGGGGCGTGACAGGAGACAACAGCGAAGGTTCTGAACCCGAGCTGATAGACCTCAGCCCTGCAGATAAGGAGGAAGCGCAAGCAGCACTGCGCAAGCAGGTCAGAGGATGATCGCACACACACGTTACAAACTTCAAACGAGCCGGCTTGCTGTTGGACAAAGTCCAATTGCATTAGTTTGGTCGTGACCTGGGCTTGAGACACGCCGGAGCGATGCTGTAGAAAGCCAGTCAGCTATAGTTCCATATACCGCGTAAATATCGAGCATACGTGGGGGAACAGGGGCATTCAGCAAAAAATTAGAGTGTTGTTGTTGCGAAGTTTTCTTCCGCATGCGAAAGAATTCGTCAGAGTTAAAAAGGATCATCTTCTGCCTAGGTGCATCATGTTGAAGAGAAAGCTCACTCACCCTCGAGATCCGACCAGCATCAGAACCGACGCGTCACATTCACCAACTGGTTGGAAGTTAGGATGCAGATGAAGCAGAACCCACGGCTGGTGGAACATCATCTCATTGCCACTATATTGGCCGATCATGTACCTCCGTGGGCATCGTTGTCTATGCAAACCGGCACTCAGTCTTCTTCTAATCGAATAGACCGCCGAAACCTGGGTTATTGTCAGTATCACGCTCCAGAAGCCTCTGGTCGCAGCTAGCTCACCTTCATCTTCAGACTCCTCCTTTTCCTCCTCCTCCTCTTCCTTTTCTTCCGCGGCAGCAGGTGCAGAGGCATCAGCAGCGGCAGCAGCGGGAGCAGCAGCAGCATAAGCCTCAGGGTTCGCAATTCGATCCTTGAGTTCTTCGATGCCCTCCCAGCTGTAGTCTGTCTCAACGGCAACGGCAAGCGCCTTCTTGTAACCACCAATCAGGCTGTGGATGATAGATGGAAGCGTGGGGTAGTTGGCAGCAAGCGAGATAGCGGTGATGGCTGCGACAGCAGAAGAGAAGGCCTTGAGCAGCTGGCTCTCCTCAATGTCCAAGATTTCGGGGCTGAAGGTCTGGCCGTCCTCATACACCTGCTGAACCTTCATACCGTATGTAAACGGCGAGATGTTGAGCATGTTGAGCAGGGTAGCCTCAGAAGCACCGACTCTTGCTCCTTTCTCGACAAGCTTCAGCTCCGACGTGATTTCGATCGTACCACGCGCGATCTTGGTGGGAACGCCGAGAGCCTGGAAGAAAGAGGTCTTGCCGGGTTCCATGCCCGTGTTTCCTGCCGGCACATACACATCCAATGGAGCAAGGGCTCCGGCACGGGCAGGAGCAGCGACCTTGTTGTCAAGGATCTTGTCACGGATCGTCTTCAGGTCACCGTTTGTGAAGATGAACCCAACATTGCCTGTTCCGGGTCAGTATCTCCAGTCTTGCATCAGATTCCATCATTCTCACCCTTGACATGCGGCAGCAGACGCTCGTATTCGGGAGAGTCTGTAATGAAGCCCTTGATGGCGCGTCGCACCATCGTGTTCTTGCCCATCAGCACAACTGCGTGGCCGCGGAGGGACTGTCGGATCTCGTGCCTGTGACTGGTTAGCAACCGAATCTTTCGGTGCGATGTGACATGGTCGTGTACTCACATCTGCTGTGACGAGACATTGTCGACGCCGACAAGGAAGATGGACTTGTACTCATCGAGCAGGCCCTTGAGCTTGTCGAAGTAGACGGCCTTGGTGCCTGATTTGCCCGGCATTGTGACGAATGGATGCGCTGCGACGTTGGTAAGATACGTACGATGCCCCCCACGACTCCTTATGATGAAGTCGGGATATTTAAGGGCAGTCGGGTGGTTGTGGCTGTGGTTGTGTTTAGTTGTGTATGAACAAAGTCGCAGATTGCGCTGCGCAGGCCGTGAATGTGGGAGTGTTTAAGTTGGGTTTAGCGCGTGAAATCTTGGCACGGCAGAGCAATTGAGGTGACAATTCGCTTAAGTAATTATTATCGCAACACTCGTAACACTCGTAACAGCCGACAGACAGAACAGACTCACCAGATAGACACAGCCCACGTCCAATTAACTTCTATCTCGAGTTTCCTGTCTTTCTCTCCTGCTCATCCCTCCTTCTACTCTCTCGTATGCGCTCTATCTCATCCTTCTCCCTCTTGATATCGACTCTCCATCCACTCCCAGGCTCCAATTACCGGCCTGATAAAACTACAGATTCCCTCGGCCTGCAACTTGTTAGGCCTGGAATGCCAGTAGGCTGAGGACCCCAAACCTCACTCAAATAGACGGGCAATCTTGCCAACTAGGCCAAGATTCAGGTATTCCAATATATATGCGTACTGTCAATCATGACAAGGGCCCAACCTCTAAAACGACGGGGAATTATACCCGAGAAAGGCATAATTCAGGCATTCCCATATATATGTGTCTGTCATTCATGATACTAACAATCCAACCGGTATATTACTGGCTTGGGAGGACCTGAGCAAGCTCATCTATTTCACAAGGACAGAAGGCTGCTTGCTTCTGGTCGATGGCATCTATCAAGATGTGTGATATGGAAGACAACTTCCAATCGCGCCAACACTAGGAGACCACGTTGAAAAGTATTTGCTCCTTGTCCAAGTCCTATGGCGCCCTGGGTCTCCGCCTGGGGTGGATCATGACCAAGAACAAAACGCTGCAGGGGACATTCTTGGCTGCAAAGGAGCAGATCAGCATTTGTGGCAGTGTCATTGATGAGTGGGTTGCTGAGCAGGTCTTGTCAAGAAAGGACCTTGTTTCGGCCCATGTCCAGCAAGAAATGACAATACGCCGTGAAATAGTCAAGGTCTGGGTTGCTGCAGACGACCTGATCGAGTGGGTGAAGGCCGAGGGCGGAAGGTGTGCTTTTCTCACATCAAGAAGTAACCAAGCGCCCCAGCACAAAAGTATTCTACGATACTCTGGTGAATAAGTATGGTACTTGACGTGGGAGCTGGCCACTAGTCTGAAATGCCGGACACGTTCTTTCGTGTTGGTTACGGATCGCCCACGAGAGAAGAACTCAAGGAAGGCCTGGCCAATATCTCAAAGGCACTGTGAGAAGTGCAATAGATGTGTCTTGGTGAATTGCTTGACTAATATGAGGAAAGGGCCAGATGGAAATCTGGCCATCCTATCTCTGTCGCAATACACCGCCAAGCGCTGTGAAATTGCATGGCGTTCTCCTTCTCAATAGAGTCTAAGTGCTTTGGTGCCGGGCAGCAGTGAAGGTTGCATATTAAAGAAATCCTGTATAGCACCGCGGTAACCGGTGCGCCACTGGGGTGGCATTAGACTGCGGCAGAGGCTAGAAGTTCACACCACAGTAGCGACTAAATGTGCAAACAGAGTGATATAGAGAGAAATGACCATGCCCGTTCCAGCGTGAAGATAGACCCTTCCTCGTGCATTGGCTTGGTTTTCCATCTTATCGTCACGAAACCAAGGCCCTCGGTTCATTTCACTGGTTTTCAGAAGTCGCTAAAGCCTCAGCACGAGAAATGAACGGTCTTATATTATCTTGGCATACGTGGCACGCGATCAAGGCGTTCTCGAATACGATATCCTCTCGAATCTCCCTCTCGGAAGCACCATTTCTGCGGGGTGATGATGACTCGAGACAGACCTCTGATTGGAATAATTGGCAAGTCTCTTCGAGATGGACGGACTAGTCAGGGTAGTTTAATCTTGGCTGCTCTTATCTGTGGATTGATTCTAATCCTAATAATGATAATGGCTGGACAGGCGAATAAGGGCTCTTGAAAAGATCGAAGATCGAAGATCGAATGAGGAAGGCACTGGAGTAGAACCAGAGATGTTATCAGCGTAGTAAGACTATCGCATTGATTTCCGGTTGGAGTTCCCGCATTATCCGACATGTCAAAGGGCCTGGGCACTGGTGGTTGCGTATCACGATGGTTGATTAAAAGCCTATTACCCTCCTACTCCGGGTGGAGTAGTTCGTTCATCGAGTAAAAATATCCAAAATGAGCAACTTCACATCAATACACGAAGCCGGCAACGGCGACGAGAAGAAAGTTGATGTGGGTGCCAAGGTGGTTCCGACAGAGCCAGAAATCGGTACGATTCACGAGACTCATGGACGACAGTCGAGTGTCTCTGTGGGGGAGATTCTCGTAGCTCAAGAGGCTGTCGACAGAAATGGTCAATTCCATCGTTCTTTCTCTCCCCGGCAGGTCCATGTAAGTACAATTTCAATGGCTCGTGGAATCTGGCACTGGGATTGTGTCATGAATGACAGTATACATACATATTGGAATGCCTGAATCTTGGCCTTATTGGCAAGATTGCCCGTCTTTTTAGTGAGGTTTTGGCGTCCTCAGCCTGCTGGCATTCTAGGTCTAACAGGTCACAAATTAATGTCGTTCAGATCATCTCGCTGGGGTCGAACATCGGCAGCGGCCTGTTCATCGCAACAGGAAAAGCTTTGGCTACGGCCGGAGCAGGGAGCATGTTCCTTGCCTATCTAATGGTCTGTACCTGCGTCTGGGGGGTGCTTGAAGCCTTATCAGAGATGACTATTGCATTCCCGGTCTCAGGGAATTATATCGACTACGCAGATCGATGGGTTGACCCGGCTCTTGGGTTCGGTGCAGGCCTGGCTGAGTGGCTTGGTACTTAATCCCTGTGCTTGCCTAATTATGTTGCCGTTTGCTAATGAATTGCCAGGTTGGACTTCTATCGTCGCGGCCGAATCGAGTTTTTTCAACGTTATGCTTCAATATTGGGCCAATGGATCATTCCCTGAAGCTGCGACAAGTAATTAATTATGCCCTTTTGGCATTTCCTGGGAGTTGACTGACCACCAGTTAGTCAGCATATTTGTTGTTGCTTGCATGGTCATCTTCCTTATGCCAAACAAAGTGTTCGCGTGGTTCGAATACGTGACTTCCCTTATCAAGATATTCCTATTCCTTCTCATCATTGTGGCTTCTCTTGCTCTCACCTGTGGCGCTGGGCCAAATGGCTACGTTCATCACGGCGATAACTGGAAGGATGCGCCATTTCTGAATGGATTTTCTGTAAGTGCATGATGCGCATATCGATCTACGCGGCTCACATAATAGGGATTTGCAAATGCTGCCCTGCTTGCGACGTGGGCAGTAGGTGATCAAGTCTTCATCGGTATTATTGGTGGAGAAGCCGAAAGTCCACGCTACTCCATGGCGCATGCAACAAAACTCGTGCCCTTCCGAGTCCACTTCATCTATTTGATCAGCATTATCTTCATTACGATCCTGGTGCCTTACGATGATGATCGGCTTCTGGGTGGATCAGGTGCTGCAGCGTCTCCGTTCGTGATTGCGATCCAGGATGCGGGCATCAGTGGTCTGCCATCGCTGCTCAATGCCTGCATTATGATTGGCATTCTTGCTATTGCGGCTGAGAGCGTTTATCTCGCGTCAAGAGTTCTACGGACCATGGCCCATCAGAAATTGATTCCAGAACGCCTCGCAAAAGTGGATAATAAGGGACGACCAAGGCTGGCTCTGGCTATTACTTGTCTTGTCGCAGTCTTTCTTGCGTATATCCAGTTGACTTGTAAGTTTCAAGCTTTGCCAGGCTGAAAACAGCCAACACTGATATTGCATCCTTTAGCTGGTGGTCTCACGGCCCTGAACTGGTTTGTTACGATTACCAGTGCTTCCTTTTTCGCAAATTGGATGATCATCTCCTTCACCAATTGGCGTTTCCACTGCGCCATCAAGGCGCAGAATGATACCTTGTTTTCCGAAATTTACGCTTGGAAGTCTAGCTGGTGGCCTCTGGCTCCTGCTTGGCTTATGCTAATCTCTTGGATCCTATGTGTCTGCTGCATCTATGCAGGTGTCCGTCCAGTGGTAAGTGCCAACATCTAATGCGCCACCGCCAACCGATGCCTCTTCAGCCCCTGAACTTTGGGATATCAATTACTGACATCACTGCTTATTCAGGGTGGCACTGGCTTCTCCGCCAACACCTTTTTCTCCTATGTCTTTGGGTTATTGGTTATCATTTTTGGCACGTTGGGATACAAACTTGTTGTTCGAACACCCTGGCGCGATCCCAAGACTGTCGACCTTAAAAGTGGTCGACGAATTTTGAGCGCCGATGAGATCACCTTCCTGGACGCTTACTACAAAATGAGCCGATGGAGAAGATTCCTCACTTATGTGCAGTTGTGGTAGATATGATCTGGTGATGAAGCCGCGACGCATGGTCACAACCACGGCCGTTACTTCCCTCTACGCTCTACGGCGAGTCTGACGCCAGTATCCTCCAGCCTCCAGTCTTATTATGCTTCAGTGACACTATCCCCAGCAAGGTTAGTCAACTCTTACTGTGAAGAAACTTACACCGGTCTTATACTTGGAACATAATTCTGGAATATATATTGCTTCCGCCTGAAACTTAGACTTTGTATGGGCTCTGGCTTGACTTTCACAACAGTAGCTGTAATGGGATGTCAATTACAAGCATAAATACTAAAGTTCCAAGGAAGCACCCAGGATTTGGGAGTACTTTCTCGGTTTTTTTAGACTTCTGAGCGATCCCCAGGGACTCTGTGGAACTTAGTCTTACAGTTGCGCAATTGTCAAATGCGTAAAAAACATTGGGGGACTGTTCTCACCAATGAGCCACCATAGTCTTGGCGCTCAGCTAATTATGTGCGGGAAGCGCCAAGGTTTTTTTTAGAGACAGTCGACAAAATGTTGGAAACTACGCTGAAGCCAGCGGTTCCATGATCCTACAGTGCAATGGCGACAATTCGATATCCATTCCAAAAGCTCTGCACTGCAGACCCTTCGGGAGGCCGGGGTCCATATCTGTTCGCAGCGTGTGGACCAGACATATTGACTTTCCTTGTGCCCTCTGGTAAGATAGCATCTCGATGGTCTGCGGCGAGCGAATTGGGAGGTTCCTTAGCAGAAGACTCTGAGCATCCAAGCAAGCGTCGGAAGGTAGAGCGTGAGCAGAATGGTTCTCAGTCGCACCAAGAATCAGAGGAGTCAATCGAGATAAAAGTCGAGAGGCACAAGGGCGAGCGCAAAAAGGCCAAGGTCGAGCAAGCCAGAGCTTCAAATGTGTCTCATCTGGTTGCCACCTCTGACGGGAAGACCCTGATCTCGGTGACTGTGGACGACAAGACAATTCGCATATTTGACGTCGAGGCCGAATCTGGCAGCTTAGTAGGGAAAAGCTCAAGGTTAGCGCACCAGTCTACAATCAGCGATGAGGCTCATCAGAGGTAGGTCCATGCCAAAGCGGATATGTGCTATTGTTCTCGATCCTAGTGAGAAGAAGATGGTGGTGGGCGACAAGTTTGGCGATGTCTACTGCCTCCCGCTTCATCCGTCAAAAGACTATGTCCGGCCAATGAGCGGGTCGCAGGCGTTTCAGCCCTCTGCTACCGAATTGACAGTTCACACAAAGGGCAATCTGGAGGCTTTGAGGCAGCAACGCGAACGGAAGAATATCAGTCCTCGAAAGGAAGGGCCGGAGTTTGAGCACCGACTTTTGTTGGGCCATGTGTCGCTTCTGACAGATGTCCTGATTGCAACATCAGTGATTGGCGGGCGGAAAAGGGCTTTCACGATAACTTCTGATCGCGATGAGCATATCAGAATATCAAGATACCCGCAAGGCCATGTGATCGAAGGTTATTGCCTTGGACACCGTGATTTTGTCAGTCAAATGTGCCTACCAGAATGGAGTCCAGAGCATCTGATATCAGGCGGAGGAGAGCCGTCGTTGAAAGTGTTCGACTGGCGGAAGGGTGTGCTTGTGTCTGAGGAGAATTTCCAAGATGACAGGATCAAGGCGGCGGTCACGAAAGCACTGGCGTCCAGCAACGACGATCGCACCTTGGACAAGCTTGCCGTATCCGCCATCTGGGCCGTCAGGACAGAGTCTACGAGAACAGGTAATGAAGACGGGAAGCCAGGCCTAATATTGGCCACTTTGGAAGGGTGAGTTTGTTGGAAGAGAAATGGCGGGCAGCTGACGAGATGGCTCAGGTTGCCTCTTCTCCTCAGCTTCAGTCTTGGCACCAATGGGCGTCTTGACCTTCATCAGATCATCGAAACGAACAGCAATGTGCTGGACCTGGCCAGCTTGGCGGGACGTGACTTGATCATCATTAGTCTGGACACCGCTCACGATAAGGGATCAACAAAAAGCTTCAAGGCGGAAGGCTCCAACGAGAATGAATCACTGGAGGCATTTGAGCTAGAGACGAGGCAGAAGGGGCAGGCAGTGTGGCGACCGGCTGATGTTGCACAGCGATTGAATGCCGCTATCGCCGGTATTGAAGACCGTCCAGCGGTCATCGAGGAGGCGGAAAGGGCCGAGCGACAGAGAGCACGGGGCGAGTACAGCGCTCTGGGTGAGTTTCTGTACGGCTGGGAGAATCTACGGAAGAAACGCGGTCAGGCGGCAGACGACGTCGAGGCAGACGCGGAGCAGGAAGCAGAGGATGGGCCAGCTGGCAGGGATGTAGATGCGTGAGCATGAAGGCTGCAACTATGTGGTCGTAGAAAGTTCAACTGACGTAGTTGTCGGTGTAAGTTCGAAGAGCGAAGAGCGGAGGGCGAAGGGCGAAGGGCGAAGAGCGAAGGCGCGGGAAAAATCGTCCGGTTTCCTCCCCGCACAATCCTCTCTCTCCTCATCTCGCGCGCGCTCTACAGTGGCCTGCTTCAGGCTCCCCCACAATCCACCATGGGCCACAGCTTCCCAGCGCTGCAGAATGACCGTCTCCTACGGGCGGCACGAGGTGTGCATGATGCCCACACAGCCCATCCCCCGCTGCACCCTGGACTAACGCTCGACAGGCGAGGCGGTCGACCGGCCTCCCATCTGGGTGATGCGACAAGGTATGCCACGGCGGTCAGTGGCCTTGCCTCCCTGCTTCAGCACATTCATTCATCTGACAGTGTGAGCAGCTGGGCGCTACCTTCCCGAGTACCATGGCGTCAAGGCCGACCGTGATTTCTTTGAGTGTTGCCGGACGCCGGAGATCGCTTCGGCGCTGACACTGCAGCCTGTTGAGCGCTATGAAGGGCTCATCGACGCTGCCATCATCTTCTCTGACATCCTCGTCATCCCGCAGGCGCTGGGGATGGACGTGCAGATGGTCGACAAGGTTGGCCCACGCTTCCCTCACCCGCTGCGGTCTCCCGACGATGCACAGTACGGCGAATTGCTGGGGCGAGAAGTGGACGTGGGCAAAGAGCTGGACTACGTCTACCGCGCGATCACGCTGACCAGACACAAGCTGGCTGGCCGAGTGCCGCTGTACGGCTTCTGCGGCGCGCCGTGGACGCTGCTCTGCTACATGGTCGAGGGCGGCGGCACGAAGCTGTTCAAGGAGGCCAAGACATGGGTGTACAAATACGGCAAGGAGAGCAAGAGCTTGCTGCAGAAGCTGGCAAGGGTGTGCGTCGAACACCTCGCTCTGCAGGTGGTCGCTGGCGCGCAAATCGTCCAGGTCTTTGACTCGTGGGCCGGCGAGCTGTCGCCGGCGAGCTTTGCCGAGTTTGCTCTGCCCTATCTGCGGTACATTGCCACCAATCTGCCCACGAGGCTGAAGGAGCTGGGCGAGGCTGTGGTGCCGATGGTGGTGTTTGCAAAGGGCGCGTGGTACGCACTGGACCAGCTGTGCGATTCTGGCTACGACGTTGTCGGCCTCGACTGGCTGCACGATCCCGCCGAGGCGGTGCGGATCGCCAGAGGGCGCGTCACGTTGCAAGGCAACGCCGACCCTGGCGTGCTCTACGGCAGCCACAGCTCCATCACGGCCGTGGTGGAGAGGATGGTACAAGGCTTTGGCGGCGGCAAACGGCGGTGGATCGCCAACCTGGGGCACGGCATCACGCCTTTTGTACAGCCAGACGACCTCAAGTTCTTCTTTGAGGAGATTCATAGGCTCACGGCATGATGATGGCCCGTGGACCAGCAGACAGACTTGATAGCATTCCCTGTGGGACTTGCAGCATTGTCAGGTCTGAATGACCAACCGACTTGATAATAGCATTCCCTGTGGGACTTGCAGAATTGTCAGGTCTGAATGACCAACAGACTTGATAATAGCACTCCCTGTGGGACTGGTAGAATTATCAGGTCTGAATGACCAACAGACTTGAATTTCTGATAATAGTATTCCGTGTGGGGTGTTAGGCCTGGAATGCCGGTAGACTGAGGACCCCAAACCTCACTCAAAAAGACGGGCGATCTTGCCAACTAGGCCAAGATTCAGGCATTCCAATATATATGGGTACTGCCATTCATGACATGGGACTTGTAGAATTGCTATATCAGGTCTGAATGACTGACAGACTTGAATATCTGTGGTATCAGGTCTGAATGACTGGCAGACTTGAATCTCTGATGATAGTATTCCCTGTAGGACTTGCAGAATTGTCAGGTCCGATTGAGGAATAGACTTGAATCTCTGTGGGACTTGTAGAACTGTTAGGTGTGAATAACTGACAGACTTGAATATCTGTTGCATCAGATCTGAATGACTGACAGACCTGAATCTCTGATGATGGCATTCCCTGTGGGACTTGTAGCACTGTTAGGTGTGAATAACTGACAGACTTGAGTATCTGTTGCATCAGGTCTGAATGACTGACAGACTTGAATATCTGTTGCATCAGGTCTGAATGACTGACAGACCTAAATCTCTGAATGACTAAATCTCTAAATGGCTAACAATCGAGTGGGGCCAATGGGCCAATCACAGCTGCTGGTGCGGTGGAAACCCAAGATCACGGAAAGACAGAGAGCGATGCAGAGAAGCCCCGCTGCTGCGTGGACATTGCGCAGAATGCAAGATGCCAGATGCCTGCTCAAAAGGCAGGGAAGCTAGCTGTAGACAGATTCGCTTGATTGCCGATCGTGCCTGACAATACGTACAGCGCTTGTGACGCTTTCTGTGGTAAAGCAGCCCCGATCGGCGTCGGCCTTATCGCCCGATTCTACCAGAGTCTTTCAGATTCCACCGCCCGGACTGCGCCTTGCAGGGCTCTGCGATTTTTGCCAGAAACCTGTCTCAGCCTCAGATGAGCCACAACGACCAACTCAACCAGTGTGTTTTTACCGTGCTCGCCCTGCAACTGCTCTCTGCTGCTGCCATCTCGCCTCTCCTGTGCTCCTGTGCACCTGCCAGACTGTGCACCTGATCGCCTTTCGCCTTTCGTTGACCTGCGCCTGCCTGCACCTTGCGTCACCATGGTCAAAGAGACCCGGCTCTACGACATTCTGGGGGTAAGACTGCCCGACAGCTTCTGCGTGCCCTTTCCAAACGGCCGTCTGACTCACTCGTCTCAAAGGTCGACCCGTCCGCGACGGACGCCCAGCTGAAGTCTGCGTACAAGAAAGGCGCGCTCAAGCATCATCCGGGTAGGTGAAGGCCGCGCCAGCGCTGGCGGGGGGGTCGCCATGACTAATCGGCCCACACAGACAAAAACGCACACAACCCCGATGCCGCGGAGAAGTTCAAGGACTTGTCCACGGCCTACGAAGTGCTCTCCGACCCGCAAAAGCGACAGATTTACGACCAGTATGGCGCTGAAGGGCTCGAACAGGGCGGTGGCATGGGCGGCGGTGTCGCCGCCGAGGACCTGTTTGCTCAGTTCTTTGGTGGCGGCGGCGGCGGCTTCGGAGGCATGTTCGGCGGCGGCGTGCAAAACACCGGCCCCAAGAAGGCACGAACAATCCATCACGTACACAAGGTCTCGCTCGAGGACATCTACCGGGGCAAGATCTCCAAACTGGCGCTGCAGAAGTCAGTCATCTGCTCGACGTGCGACGGTCGAGGTGGCAAAGAGGGCGCTGTGCGGCCCTGCCATGGCTGCAATGGCAACGGCGTCAAGACAATGATGAGACAGATGGGCCCGATGATCCAGCGCTTCCAGACCGTGTGTCCAGACTGCCACGGCGAGGGCGAGATTATCCGAGACAAGGACCGCTGCAAGAAGTGCGCGGGAAAGAAGACGGTGGTGGAGCGAAAGGTGCTGCACGTTCATGTCGACCGTGGCGTCAAGAACGGGCACAAGATCGACTTCCGCGGCGAAGGCGACCAGGTGCCGGGTGTGCTGCCTGGCGACGTGCAGTTTGAAATCGAGCAGAAGCAGCACCCGCGATTCACTCGCAAAGACGACGATCTCTTTTACCGAGCCGAAATTGACCTGCTCACCGCGCTGGCCGGCGGGAGTATCCACGTCGAGCACCTCGACGACCGGTGGCTGACGGTGAACATCTACCCGGGCGAAACCATCACACCTGGTGAGTCGGCTCTCCTCCATTGATTGCATCGTGACCTCGCTAAACAGACGCGCCCAGGAGCAATCAAGATGATCAAAGGACAGGGTATGCCCTCATACCGCCACCACGACTTCGGCAATCTGTACATTCAGTTCGACGTCAAATTCCCCGACAAGACGGAACTAAGCAACCTGGAATTGCTCGAAAAGGTGCTGCCTCCCCGCACGCCTCAGGCTCTGCCACCTCCCGACTCGATGGTGGAAGACTTCGACCTCGAAGACGTCGATGCCCGAGGCCACACCAGGGCACAGAACGCGGCAGGCCTGGGCGAGGAGGATGACGACGAGCATCCAGGGGCAGAGCGGGTCCAGTGTGCTTCGCAGTAAAGCGCGGGACCGCCTGTGTGGCTGTATGAGCATGGCGAGTGAGTGGCGAGTGAATGGCGAGTGAATGGCGAGTGATTGGCACGAAGACATTGCATTAGACGACACGAATCAGCGAGCATTCGAGGCACTTTCCTGGCGCATATGTGGCGAGCAGCAGTCACTGAATCGGCCCGTGAATGGCGTTTTGGCACCCCGTCCTACAGACGGCTTTGCGGTCATTTGAGCTGAATTTCTGCTGCAGAACCCAACCTACTACATGTAGATCCATGGCTTTCCCCCCCCCCCCCACGAAATGCTCGCGTTCACCTTGCCTCGGTCAGCTCTGGTCTGTCCTGCATTTCGATCCATGCAAATGGTGTGGACCGAAGCAAATCTCAGCACGAGATTAACCTTTCCGAAATAGAGCTCGCTCTGAAGTGTGATTTCCACAGTCCCCTGCTTTTTCCGCTCCCCAGTTCGCCGTCTCTTGGCTACCTTGTTCCCACTCCTCCTGCACTTTGACGGGCCTGGCATCCTGTACAGCAACAGCACCAGCAGCACCAGCAGCAGCACCAGCGTGGCCATCTTTCGGGCCTTGCTCATCTGCACCTGCCGTCTTCACTCTCGCCGGGCGCGTGAGATGCCTCTGGACAGTACCACTGTCGGGCCCGGGCGGACGCTTGCTGAGAGCCCTGCCACATGCCCCACTGGGAAATAGCTGCCAAGACCCCAAATGCTGCGCCCGCCGCCTTCACGTCTCGCCCAGGCCTGGGATTCCGAGCTACGCTCGCTCCGACTCTAGGAGATAGTCCTCTCACATTCCAAAGCGGGAGATATCTGCCAAGACACCAAATCCAGCCCGCGTCACGTGACTGGGGTGCTTCCTCCGCGGCACCGCGCAACGCCCATTGTTAGCGTCCGATGATGCCACCAACACTCTCCGTCATTGGCCGGGGCCGTCAACCACTTTCACGCCCCCAAGCCTCACAAGCACTGCTCCGTCCTGAAACAGAGTACACTTAATCGCCTTACCTATGTCATAAGACTTAGCTCCGATGGCGTCAGCCAATCTTTAGTTTTTTCTCCTCCCGCCATTGGAGGTCGATGTCAAGCTTGTACAACTTGGCTGCAAAGCTTATGCCGCATGCACCCCTGCTCGCCGTCATACTTACGAATTGGTTCGAATTTGGGTGCCGCCTCACGCGTAACAGGTTTCCACAGGGAGTTTGTACCGCCATGTGTACCTCCACCCCACCTGCGTGCATTCGTATTGCAGCGGTCAGAACCCACTCTCCTCGTGGAGAGGCTTGCCTTGCCGACCAAGGCATCATCTTGACCATCTAGAACCCCTAGCCCCAGGCCTATATCTCTACACATAACACAGCAATGCCCGCCTTTCTGCTTGCATCTCATCTCAGCCTTTCCCTTCTTCTTGCCCCTTCTTCCCTCCCCACGTCCTGACAGTCACCACCCAGCAGCGCCGCTTGAAAAGGTGTGACTCTCTTTCGAGCTTGGTCCGCTCGCTCGTGATCCCTGGCAACTCGCTAGTGTGTGTGTTGGCGGCTGCTCTAGGGGAACCAGCCCACTCGCGGACCCGCCGATCATTTCTGTCGTTAAAATCTTTCACTATCGAGTTTGGACAGAAGAAACTCTTCCTCTCTTCTCTTCCCTTGACACCTGCAACTGTCCTCCTTCTCGCCCCAACCTTGAAGGAATTTGGGCAGCGCGGACGACCGGGTAGTTCCAGTCTCCAGGATGTCGTCCCAAGTGCCGTTATCGACCAAGATTGGTCATAGACTTGCCCAAGTATTGCACATCGATTTGGATGAGCGACAGCAGCAGCGAGAGGCCACATTGACCCGCGGCGAATCGGCCTACTCAGCCAGCACTGCAGACACCTATGTCGAGGAGGAGCCACGAACGATAGATTGGATCAAGGAGCACACTCCTACCAAGCACGGTCTCGTCACCTACGCCTTGAGTCTCTTCCCCTTTCTCAAGTGGATCCACCGATACAACCTTCAATGGCTTATCGGAGATCTGATCGCAGGCATTACCATCGGCGCCGTCGTTGTGCCTCAGGGTATGGCTTATGCCAAGCTGGCCGAGCTGCCTATCCAGTTCGGACTTTACACCTCTTTCATGGGTGTCCTCATCTACTGGTTCTTTGCAACGTCCAAGGATATCACCATCGGCCCAGTCGCAGTCATGTCCAAAATTGTCGGTGACATTGTTCTCAAAGTGGCAGATACCCACCCCAACATACCGGGCCATGTGGTGGCATCAGCTCTTGCCGTGATCGCGGGTAGCATTATCCTCCTGATTGGACTACTTCGATTGGGCTTCATCGTCGATTTCATCCCTCTAACCGCCATCAGTGCGTTCATGACTGGCTCTGCCCTTAACATTGCCGCTGGTCAAGTACCGACTTTGATGGGAATCAGCAGCAAGTTGTTTGATACCCGAGCCAGCACCTACTTGGTCATCATCCACAGCCTGCAGTACCTTGGCCACAGCAAGACCGATGCCGCCCTCGGCCTAACCGCCCTTTTCTTTCTCTACTTCTACCGCTGGGTCTGTGGCTTCTTGGCAAAGAAGTATCCTGCCCGAGCAAAGACCTTCTTTTTCATCAACACCCTCCGCTCCGTTCTCGTCATCCTCATCTACATCCTTGTCTCTTACCTCATGGAACGCCATCACCGCGATAACCCCACCATTAAAATCCTTGGCACAGTTCCCCGTGGTTTCAAGAACGCGGCCGTACCGACCATCAACAAGGAGATCATCTCTTCATTCGCCAACGAACTGCCTGCTTCAGTCATCGTCTTGCTTATCGAGCACATTGCCATCTCTAAATCCTTCGGCCGCATCAACAACTACACCATCAACCCTTCCCAAGAGATGGTGGCCATTGGCGTTAGCAACATTCTTGGCCCCTTCCTTGGCGGATACCCAGCTACCGGCTCCTTCTCCCGCACCGCTATCAAATCCAAGGCCGGTGTGCGCACCCCCTTCGCCGGTGTCATTACTGCTGTTGTTGTCCTGCTCGCCATCTACGCCCTCCCTGCCATGTTCTTCTACATCCCTAACTCTGCCCTTGCCGCCGTCATCATCCACGCCGTCGGTGACCTGATCACTCCCCCCAACGTCGTCTACCAATTCTGGCGCGTCAATCCACTCGAAGTATTCATTTTCTTCGCCGGAGTGTTTGTTACCGTATTCAGCACCATCGAAAACGGTGTATACGTCACCATTTCTGTCTCGGCCGCTCTTCTTCTCTGGCGTTTGATCAAGGCCAAGGGCTACTTCCTTGGCCGTGTGAAGGTGTACAGCGTCGTTGGCGACCATCTCCTCGAGGACAAATTCCACGACCAGTCCGGTCGCAGCGCGCTCGACTCTCCCGATGAGCAGACGCGCAATGTCTTCCTGCCCATCGATCATAACGACGGCTCCAACCCGGATATCACGGTGGAAGCTCCATACCCGGGCGTCTTCATCTTCCGCTTCAGCGAGGGCTACAATTACCCCAATGCTTCCTACTACACTGACCAGCTCGTGGCCCACATATTCAAGCACACACGCCGTACAAACCCCAATTCGTATGGCCGCCCAGGTGACCGACCATGGAATAACCCAGGCCCCCGCAAAGGCAAGGTGGATGACACCAACTCGCACCTGCCCATTCTCAAAGCTATTATCCTTGACTTTGCCAGTGTCAACAACGTCGACGTCACCAGTGTCCAGAACCTCATAGACGTGCGTAATCAACTCGACCGCTACGCCAGCCCGGGAGTGGTTCAGTGGCATTTCGCCTCCGTCAACAACAGGTGGTCCAAACGCGCTCTGGCCGCTGCCGGCTTCGGCTACCCCTCCGTTCCCGACGAGGAGTATAGTCGTTGGAAGCCAATCTTCAGCATCGCCGAGATCGGCGGCAGCGCCAGTGCTGCTACTGTTGCTGAAGTGAGAGACAACAAAATCCGGGCCAAATCCAAGGTCGACGTCGAAGCTGCTGCTCAGGCTACCGCTGATGTTAACGCCACCTCTACTGCTACAGACACTCAGGCCGCCACGTCCAGGAAGCCGGGAGCTACCACCGGCACAGCCTATTCGCCCAGTGACTCCAGCGGTGAAGCCAATAGCCTCACCAAGGAGATCGCACAGAGCAAAGCTTACGCAGCTGCCTCTGGGAAGCACAAGTATCAGACTACCGGCCTTAATCGGCCTTTGTTCCACGTTGACTTGACCACCGCTCTGCAGAGCGCCATCGCCAACGCCAAGGCTGACGAGCCGTACCTGGCTAAGCTGGGCGCGGAGGATAGTGCGAACGGCCAGGAAGAGCAGGATGTCACTAAGGGCGGTAAGGGAGAAGAAATCAAACTGCAGTAAATTTTGAGACACTTTGTGTGGTGGGCATGCATGCATGGTGGAGAGTAATCTGTATATGAAAGGCGACAGAATGATCATCTTCTTGTGGGAATGGGAAGCAGTAACACAAGTCGGTATAATTTTTGTTTGTTATTGGAAATATTACCATCTAAGTTGATTCCATCTGTGTTCTGCTTCTGATTGAGTCGTGTGTTTTGGATTGTGAGGCGGATTGGAAAGTGGAAGTAGGTTGTCTTTGATTTACACACGCACACACACACACACACACACACACAGAGAGAGAGAGAGTAGTTATACGGATAATAAATAAGCTCGGTCTTTTTCATCTTTCAAACTAGTATTTCTTGTCGCAAAAGTAGAAAGAAGGAAAGAATAGCGAGGCCAAGTTCCATCGTTGTGGTGGCCGTATGTAGTCAGTCAGTCAGTCAGTCGTAGCCAACACAAACAAACAACCGATGTAGCTAACAAAAAATCCATCGAAAGTGAGGTCCAAATAAGCTTCTCGTGATCCCCTGGTTTTTCTGCTCGTGTCTCGCATCTCGTAGGGGGGGCCGCCAGCGGAAAAGCCGGCTTTCGCTGGACTTAATGGCAGAAAGGGGGGGGTGGAAAGACGGTTGTCGCCGTTGTGGTTATGGTGAAGCATTCCGCCCGGTGCTCGGCGTCGGCATTTGCTCCGTCTCCCCCTGCTGCCAAAAGAGAGAAATTTTAGGCGCACGGATGTCGGTGTATTGTCGGGTTAACCAGCGGATGTCGGTTGTTTTTCTGCCCCGGGGGGGGGTGGCTTTGTTCTAGGCCCCTGGGGTAATAAAAGAATCCCTTCAGGCAGAAATCATGTGAGCTAGGCCTCTCTTAAACGATAAAACCGACTGAGGGGATCTAAATTTATGACTAATCTTTACTATCAATTAGTCGAATGATGTTCGGTGTTGATCTTGATGTGAGATGATGCGATGCATTGGCATTGGCATTGGAGAAAAGGTCTTACCGGCAGCTTGGGCCCGGCACGAGTACCGAGGCAGCGGATTGGCTAAGGTGCGGGCATCGAGCGCGTAATGATCGCGGATTGGGTTGCATAATCTGCATACTGAGGTGTGCTGCTGACCTGAGCTTTCGGAAACGGAGGGACGGAGGGGCGGAGGGGAGGAAAGGATGGATTGATTAGAATTGATAAAACATGGCGTGCTGTATGTGTACACATAAATATGCTCGTCAGTCAGGGCTTCTCTGTCTCACTCTGTTTTCTTTCGAGAAATCGCCAAAGGGACTCCACAGCTAAATCGACTGGTACGCCTGTTTTGTTGCCTCAATTCGGAATCAAGTTCAGATACGACTAGAGCCCGAAAGCGGGGCCGAGAAAGAACGAAGGCCCAATATGTTCTGGACGGCCCAATCGACAATCGAAGAGACGTTCAATGCCTACACTGATGTCTCACTAACGGAGAAGCAACCGGCGTGGCCGGCAGCTGACGCCGAGGAAGAGGAGCAGAGCAAGGCTCCGCCAAGACGCAGACAAGAGTCAGGGACAGAGACGTCGACAGACATCCAGGGCGAGAAGCAGCCAGCATCGACGCCACAGACGAGAAGAATGCATTCGTTCGCTGTGGGAAAGACTAGTGACCCGATCAAAGCGCATGGTGAATAGCATGATTGATTGATTGATTTGACTTATTGATTTCTAGGCGGAGCTGAAGGAGGAAGAGAGGTCATCGATTTTGCGCGCTATCAGTGACAAGGACAGGGCTGTTGTGAAGCAAGGCCTGAGGGATTTGTCTGATTCTTGAGGGAAGGGACAATGTGTGACCCATGATTTGGATGTATTTTGTTTGATACCTTGATTCTATAACGAGTTTCCTTTTCAACCTCGGATCAAACCCACAGCACTTCCTTCTAACTCTTGGACGAGTATATTGCTGATCCGACAGGGACGCATTGATGTCAATGTCACCCCTCGTGTCGCTGTCGTGTCTTGCACTTCATATTAGCTCCCTAAGCTCAAATTCGGGCAAAGACCCGTGGCGGGGGTGCTGAGAGGTTATAGTCCAGGGTTTAATGCATTGCCATCCGTCATCAGACAAGCCAAGTGCCAGGGCATCGACTGACGGGATCGTCTGCGGGACTGGCTGAATGCTTGAAATGCTCAGATATATGTAGAGGGCCCGGAGTAGCTGGGTCTCGTCGGGTGGCGATGCTGATATTGCTCGACTAGGATTCATGACATCAATTGAGCCGACTCGATCGCACGCCAGGCAATGTGATGCGCGAAACCCAGCATTGGTTGGGGTTCTCATGGTAGCTCCTCGTGATGCGCGAAACCCAGCTGAAACCGCTACTTTGCATCACGTGATAGCGTCGAAATCCTAGGGAGGCTGTCGTGGAGCCTGTGTTCATCTTGAGGAGTTGGTGTCAGGCCCAGAGCACGTTCAATTTGATCAGAAAACTGCAGCGCCAGTCCAGCATTGACCATCAAGCCTAGGCCGAGGAAGATGCGTGTCCTTGGAGCTATCCCTTTGTAAGACCTTTATGCGACGTAATCAGTACGCGGCCACCTCCTCAATAGGTAAAGGGACTAATGCAGGGACAGCAAGATACTCACTCCCACAGGGACATGATGATAAGAGTTATTTATACGCAGATCTATATTTACAACTTCGTACGTGCTGGTGGAACGAATGATTGAATAGCTAGTGGGAAACGGCGCGTTAGACTACGGTGGGCAGCAGAGACAAAAGCCGCTACAAGCGAGCACGCAATCCAAATCTGACCAATGGACTCGAGAGGAGTACGTTAACGGTCGACCTAGAGGCTCTGCCCCTTTTGGGGGGATCACTCAAGATTGGAAACAGAAGTGCAGGTGCTAGGGACATTCTTATCACTTTCCACGTACACTTTTGCTGGCATATGAGCAAGTCCTGCATGTATCTGTCTCTAATGTGCTCTCCGGGTGAGGTCGGCAGCTGCCCCGCTCCGGGAAAGTGGCTCCCCGTCGAATCACCTTTGACTCAAGCCAACATCACTTGGCCCCCCCCCCCCCCCCCCCCCCCCCCCCCCCCCCCCCCCCCCCCC